>JAPYZP010000653.1:0-22224 GCA_030522985.1 Torymus sinensis | reverse complement strand
CTCTCTCTCTCTCTCTCTCTCTCTCTCTCTCTCTCTCTCTCTCTCTCTCTCTCTCTCTCTCTCTCTCTCTCTCTCTCTCTCTCTCTCTCTTTCTCTCGCCGCTATGAAACTGCCGCACCATGCATAGCTTGTTGTCGGCTGGCGCGCTTGGAGCCCGCCCGCCCGCGCGCCCTGCCCGCCCTGCCTCTCTCATGTCTGCTGTGCCTACAGCACCTCAGCTCTCCGGCCAGTTACGTGTTCTCGTCTTCATACTGGTCTCCCCAGAAGCGCGGGGCAGCATACTAAGAAAAACGCCTGGCCTCAAAGACCTCAGCGGCCAGGTCAGATTTGGACCAGGAGGCGGCGCCAAACTCTCAGTTAATGCGTTGTGGCCCGAGCCTGACCACAAATAGCTCAAACACGCGATTGTTAAACACAAGTCATCTCCGGCCATTAGTTAAAAACCTGACGGTTTTCTTAAGACCTACCAGGGAGGGCCCACTGCTCGCTGACACCTGCGAGGCAGATATTAATGCGTTAGCCACTCAACTGTCACGACTACAAACCAACCGTGTTTTCCGCACCACGGCAACCGATTTGTTCACCGCCTGCCAAATCAATGTAAACGGCCCATTTCCATCTCATTTTGCGCTGCTCGAGGCCAAGGTTGCTGAGTCCCGTTTCGACGCTATTGCGATCGGCGAAACCAAGATCAATCTACTGGTGGGCGTCTCGCACCTTGCCCTCAACGGCTTTCACTTTTTTCATGTCGACAAAGAGGGAATGGGTGGTGGCGGTGTTGGCCTTTATGTTCGCGATTGTTTTAATGTAGAAGTTATAGCTGGCTCTGCTCCGGTATTCGATTACACCCCGGAATTTATCATATGCGAAATCAAAAACTTCACGCTGAATATCCAATCCATTTTTTAACTGTCTCGCTAACTATCTACCACATTTCACCTCCATAATCATCACCCGCGACATTAACATTAACATGGCCCTCCCTGAGTCCCCTCCCGCTATTCACCTCAACAATTCTATTAATGCTAATTCCCTTTCCCTTGTCTCCTTCAACCCAACCCACCATCAACTCTGGCGAGATTCGTATACCTGTATAGACCTTTTTATAGTAAGGAACTTCTTTCAAGTCCTCTCATCTCACCTACCCACATCGCACCTTCATGCTCCCTTCTCCTCCCATACCTTCATAGCCACCACCAACACTACTGAGCCTTCTTGGGCCCTTGCTCTATCAGCGTCAACGCCGATGAGCAAGAACTAACCCGCGCGTTCACCCTTGCCATCAATACTGCCGCCCCTCTACCCAAGTTTACTCTATCTTCGTGTTCCTCAAGGAGGCATCCTCGGACCTCTGTTTTTCGCCATCTATATCAATGACCTCCCGGCAGTAGTTCCATTCTCCAAGATTATGATTTTCGCAGAGGACACGCAGTTAGACGATCACTTTTGCCCGAATGACTTCCATCAAGCACTCGCTCGCGACAATGAAGATGCCCAAGCTGTCGCCGATTGGGCACATACCAAAGGCCTCATCTTAAACTCGAGCAATACGAAAATCATAATTCTTGGTAGTGTGCTCTACCCCCGCGAGCTTGGCCTCGGAGCCCTGCGCAGGGTGGTCATTTGTCGTATAACTGGGATAATAAGGTACGAACTCGGAGGGACTGAAGGCGAAAAAGACTTTATTACCATAAAAAATTACAATGGGCAGAGTGACGGCCTACTGAGCTCTCCAACCGGCGCGGCGCAGCGGTCCTTATTGTATATATGAGAACAATAGGTAATTTTGTTTATGACAATATTGCAATATACAATGGCTTATCGATTAGTTATCCGCCCGCGAGATGCGAAAGCGCCCGCTACTGCAACCAATCGATAAATCAATAAATTCCTAAAACACTTGATGCCTTATTCATTTTTACATGACAATTGATGGCCAGGCCCTTCCGTATGTCACTGAGCCTCGAAGCCTGGAGGGACCTTCTCCAACTCACTCAATTGTCAAGTACACGCACCCTCGTCACGCACCCTCGTCACGTGAAAAATATTTGGCACCCTCTTCATCCTGCGTTTCTTTCGGCATGCCCTCTCTAGAGATATCCGAAAACATCTCGTGGAGTAGGTCGCCTTCCCGCTGCTTGTCCACGCCTCTCCAATCTACCACCATCTTGATGGGGAGCGTGTCAAAATGCTCGAGATCGCCATGCACGCCCCACCGTCTCGCTCTCGGCTGGCTCTTGACCGTGCGAAGACGTGAATACGCGATCGCCCTCCAGGCCTTCAAGGTGGTGGCAAACGGGTATCCCCAGTACCGCGCAGGGAGGTTCCGCTGCCGAGTCCACGTCGATCTCAATGTACGTCTCTCTGACCGTCGCCCACCTCAGTCATTTGAACCCCCCCTCCATCCGACGTACAGAGACTTTCAGGTACTCGTTGGCCCTGGAACCTATGGACTTACTAAATTCCTTCCATTTCAACGATTTCTCACGCTCACGCATCACTTCATTTAAACTGGAATTACGCGATGCCTTTTTCCGACGCAATATTGCTGACTGGAACCTGCGTGCTCTCAATGAGGACCTCCTGACTCGCCTGCGCTACCCTCTTCCGCCTCCGTTATCAGCTCCGAGGCCTCGCCTTCGATTATATGGCCAACAAATTGTGTGCGCTACCATCGCTCACCCACATTTATCAACCTACACGCTCACTCATTATCATTTTAATCACTCGCCTGCGCCTCTACCTCTATACAAATTATCCTCGTTTTCTATTTCCATTCGCCTCATTTACATTCCTTTTGCTCATTCATCTTCATTCCGTTTTTCGCCTAGTCTTTCTTCATTTTTAAATCGTATTTTTTGTCATATATTTTTGTTACCGCTCTTTGTTGTTTCATTTTCTGTGTTTATTATTTTTTACTATTTTTTGTTTATCTTTATTCTATTTCTATTTTGTATTTCTTTTTTATGTTTCACTCACATTTTTGTATTTTATACTTAAGCGCCAGGCGGGGTCAAATAAAGAACAAATCAAATCAAATCAAATTTAATCTCTCTCACTTTCGCTCTCGCTCTCGCTCTCTCTCTCTCTCTCTCTCTCTCGCTCTCGCTCTCTCCCTCTCTCTCTCCCTTACTATCATTTAATAGCAGTGACATAAACCTAACTCAATGTACAGAAGGAGGACGAACTATTATCTCTGGGAGACTATATATTGTTTCGTAAAGACTGTAACAGAGATGGGGGAGGTGTATCACTCTACATACACAACTCCCACATATCTAAATGTATTTGCACATCAACAAAAATATGGACCTGCAAACTTGGCACGCCGTAATACATATTCTGTGAGGTCGAAGCCAAAGGTATCCCTCCCTTCTTTGCAGCCGTCGTCGAAAGGCCACCTCATGCCCCGTTTCTGAAAAATAGTAATTTTATGGAGGATTTCACTGTAAATATGCACAACTATAGCACCAAAATAATAATGGGAGATTTTAATGCCAACCAATGCGACTCATTCGATGCCGTCTTTTTTCGAAATATCATGTTTGAAAACTCACTAAAACTTATTTCCCACAGGGCTACATACCATAGGGACGTAGGTACTTGTCTTCAACTCTGTATCATAGACCAACAAGATATATTCCTTGACTACTGGAAGTCTGAAACACCTTTTACTGATAATCCCAGCATTATAACGTCCATTATTGATGTCACTGTACCCAAAATTATCTTCAAACCTTTCTCATACTTGGATTTCAAATGTGTTGATAGAGGTGTTCTCGATACTTACCTCCGTAGCTGTGATTGGATAGTTAGCTCTGATTCCCCGGAATCTCAATTGTCAGTGCTCTGTTCTAACCTTAAATAAGCCATTGATCGATTGGTGTCACTCAAAACTATCAAACCTAACAAATATAATCATCCTTGGTTCACCTCACTCAACAAAAACCTCATCTCTGAAAGGGACAGACTCTACAGACGATATCGACACATAAAATATCCGTACAACCTCATACTATACCGTCAATCTAGAGATGATGCTCACACAGTTATCCAATCATCTAGACTTCAACCCTACTACATACGCTTATCATCCATTACAGATCCACCATATCTCTGGATAGAACTGAGGCAACTGGGTGTTCTTCCTCCGAAAGTAGAGTATCCTCATGACTTTTCATCTGATCAGCTGAATGAGTACTTGTGCTCGGTATCGTTTGATCCCCAAGCTCTATCTATAGATGAGTATTTAACTGAAATGCAATCCAAAGATCTTTCTGAATTTTTCTTCCTCAAAGAAATTGATACCCAGGATGAGATTGCAGCAGGTAGTCACTTTAATACTAAGTCCATGGGACGTAACGGTATCCCTCAATTCTTCGTTCTGAGACTGGCTTCAAGAAAAACGATAGTACACAAACAGCCAGCATTAAGCTCACAGATGATATCAAAGTCCGGATCAACAGAAAGTATGTCTCGCTCCTCCTCCTCTTTGATTTTAGCAAGGCCTTTGACACTGTCTGTTACGTATCCCTTCTCCGCAAACTGGAGAACTATGGTTTCTCCAAGCCAGTGTTGAGATGGTTAGCATCCTACCTGTCTGGTCACCAGCAGGTTGTTAAAGGAAAGAACGGGACTACATCATCATTCCGTCCCCTCAATACGGGAGTGCCACAAGGTACTATCTTGGGGCCACTACTCTTCTCTCTATATGTTAATGACATAAACTGCTGCATTGATCCTGGAATATCCCGCATACTTTATGCTGACGATCTTCAAATATATGCTCAGTGCCATCTGAATGACCTTGAATCACTAATTGCCAAAATAAGCGACAATGCCAGTTGCATAGCTACCTGGGCTACAACAAATCAGCTGAAACTCAATGTAGGCAAAAGGAAAGCAAAGGTTTGCGGTATCCCTACTTTGTTAACCAACTTCCATCTGTGGCATCCGACATTGCAAATGGCAACTCCAGAGTACAATTTTCTTCCACTGTTAGCAATCTGGGGTTGGTGCGCAACGATAGACTTTGTTGGGAGGAACACGTAAATGAGGTGTGAAAACGGGCCAATACACTGATGTATCGAATGGCTCTTCAGTGAGGTAGCATCACCCTTGAACTGAGGAAACACTTAATTCAAACACTTCTTTGGCCTTGGGTTGACTACTGCTGCCTAGCTATTTTTAATATCTCGATTGAACAGGATGATAGGCTCCAAGTGGTATTGAATACGGAATCCGTATTTGATGCTAGAAGAGATGAGAACATCCCTCCTTACACGCGTCAGCTTTACTGGACTACTAATGAAAATCGGAGATTCTACTTTGCGGCCACTCTGTTCTATAAATTAAATCTGAGTGGTCAGCCTGCCTTTCTCCGCAGAGTCAGCAACAGACCACCCCAGGAGTGATGTGAAGCCACTAGTGATTCCCAGACATTATCGGGAGACCTTTGGCAGCTCATTTCATCTGGAATTCCCTCTACCATCAACCATATATGACGTCCTACCTTAGTATCTTTCAAAACCGCACTCTACAATTTCATTTTCAATCTCGAAGTTACATCCTCATTCCATAAATACGCTTTTAAATTCCAAGAAGCATTCTAAAACGCAGAACAATCATTATTACCCATCTCACTTAGTATTTTCTATTTGCTCTTCATTCACACATCGACCCATTTTCACCTCTCATCATCTCATCATGTTCCATCTGCCATTCTTTCATAATCATATCATACTTTCATCTATGTCTCTGATTCTGTAATATGCTGCGTTATATTTTATATTTTGTGTTTTATTCTTATTACTTCCGTATTATTTTAATTATGTATAAGCTATTATTTTTTCTTCTATCATTATTATCAACTGTTGACTATTGCTTATCTAAATGAATTAATAAGTGACCAGAATGGCTTTTTACGGGCAAGCGATAAAGGATAAGGAAGTTACCTAACTTATCAATTATCAAATTTTCTCTTACATGTGTTTGAATACACGTCTCTAATTTTAAGCTATTAGAGTAAAGCAGTCAAGGATATTGTGCACAATATTATAATAATTTAAGTGCAGTCAAGAATTTTTAATGGATGAGGGAAGGAAAGGTAAGCGTATAGGATGAAAAAATGAGAACGAAAAAATAACGGCACAGGGCGGGATCGAACCGACAACCTTCTGCATACCGGGCAGCTACGCTACTATTTTTTCGTTCTCATTCTTTCTTTAATTATAATAATATTGTGCACAATATCCTTGACTGCTATACTCAAATAGCTTAAAATTAGAAATGTGTGTTCAAACACATGTAAAAGAAAATTTGATAATTGATAAGTTAGGTAACTTCCTTATCCTTTATCGCTTGCCCGTAAAAAGCCATTAGTGTCACTTATTAATTCATATAATAATATTCGGGCATTAGCTTCAATTGATAAAATAGCTTATCTAAATTTTTTTTGAAACAACTGTTATTTCTCAATAATTCTCTATATAGTTGTGTACAATACAATGTACATTAATAAATATTTAAGGTTTTTAAGGCTATCCAATCGGTGAAAAATAATAGTTCGCCCAGAGTAGACAGTGTTAGCAATATTAATAATAATGATATCGACCTAGATATAGATACTGTTAGCGCTACAACAGAGACGAAATCTGTGCTAAGTAGACCTCCGCCTTTAATCGTTCGTCTTGTAAATGCTATAAAAGTGGCTGAAGTTATGCAGGTGAAGGCTGCCTTTACGAGTTTCAGTACATCAGATTTCCATTTTTTGGATCTGGGTGAGAAGTATTGCAAACATCTGTTCTACACAAATATTTTTATTAACGACGCTTTAGCCCATGCGGGTATAAAGAATTTAGAGGGTTGAAACTGATAGGCAAAAATCTTAGCTTTAAATGTGTGTGGCACAGGGGTAGCAAGTTTCTCGTCCGGGTGCGAGAGGGCTTAGAAGCGCATGCTGTATTTTCTGTTTCGGAGTCACATGCTATTAAAAAATGTTATAGTGCACTGAATGAATCTCGCAGTAATAACAGCGAAATTGATACCGCTACAAAATGACTAGGCCATAGAGCCTTCAACAATAAAAAATATGTGCTGAGGGGTCTGACGGCGGGATTCGTCAATATAACTTCGCTCCCTGCGCATATAGAACAACTACGGCAATTTTTACGGGAGCGTCCTTCGTACCGCCTCTTCGCTGTTGCTGAGTCACGTCTCAGTCCTGATGTTGATAGCAGGTTGGTTGATATTGAAGGGTTTTCGCTGCTTAGACAGGATCGTAATCATAATGGGGGAGGACTGGTTTTGTATGTGCACAACACATTAAAAGCTGAGGTCATTTCGAGATCAGATACCACCACCGCATCTACCATGGGTAAGCCAGGCATCCAAGAGTATTTAATCTGTAGCGTGCAAGAAGGTCGTGCAGCACCGGTACTTCTAGCGGTTGTATATAGGCCCCCACACATTCCCTTCTTAAAAGGAACGGATCTCATTCCTAGGTTAAGATCTTGCGTCAAGGATTTTAGTCATAAAATTGTAATGCGAGGTTTTAATACCAACCTGCTCACAACAACGGACGAGGCCAAATTTATGCGACAACTTGCTAACGATCTCTTTCTAAGAATTGTGGAGCACGGTGCGACGCATCACCGGGGAGAATCTCAGACATGTATAGCCGCGATTTTAATAGATGAGAATAATGAACTTCTTCGTTCTGACAATCGAGTTGTGACCTTCCTCAGTGAATACAATATTATAAATGTTGAAATTAAAATGCATACTCCTACCATAGCCAAACCTTCTACCTTTTTGTACAGAGATGTTAAGATAATAGAAAAAAATGAATTCAATAGATTACTATTAAACTGTGACTGGTCGCTGCTCGATTGTGAGAACGCAGATTCAAAACTGGCGTGTCTTAATAAAAACCTTTTATTCGTGATGGATCAAACTGCGCCTATCAAAACAATCGTGTTGAAAAAGAAGAGGCCACCGTGGTTTAATACTGAGCTGACACAAATCAACAGCAAACGTGACGCACTACGGAGACGCTACACGAGGACTCGCAACGAGAGACAGAAACAGGTATACATAGACCGTGCCTCTCACACAGAACGACTCACAGAACAAACACGTACTGAATACCTTCGAGGTCGAATTTCGGAAGCATTAGAAGGAGGGAAAAATGTCTGGAAAGAGCTTCGATCTCTTGGCCTACTGCCTGCTACAAAAGATGATCTTCATGGCTTTACACCTGATGATCTGAATTCACACTTTGCTGGGGTATCCGCATTCCCGGATGAAAGCGAGACGGAGATGGAGGATATTCTAGCCTCAGCTCCTGAGAATGAGAATAGATAGCTCTAAAGATAGCTCTCAGATAGCTTTAAATGGGCTATGCAATTCTTCTCTCCCCCCCCCCCTCCCTCTCACCGCCCTTTCTCTCTCTCTCTCTCTCTCTCTCTCTCTCTCTCTCTCTCTCTCTATCTCTCTCTCTGTACAATGCTTTAACTGTCACAAATTTGGCCATATAGCTAGCGATTGTAAGAGCGAAGCCCCCGTGGTTTTTGCTCATGCGCGCATCTATCTAAAGATTGTACATCTAAAAAGAGTTTATGTTGTAGTAATTGTAAGAGAAAGAATCTGTCCGACACGATGCATTGCGCCTTCGATAGATCGAAATGCCCTTTTTATCGCGTCAAAATAATGCAAAAATCGGCATCTATCAACTATGGCGATTAGCAATAATCCCCGCGTCAATGCACATTCTGGAATCGCCCCGCTTAATATTAATTTTTGTCATGCGAACGCCCAATCGATGCTCCTTCACATGTACGATGTATTTCAGGCCATCCGTAGTAATCAGGTGCATGTTCTCGGAGTTAGTGAAACGTTCTTTTAACTTGAAATCGCCTCTAAGCTTGTGAACCTACCGGGTTACAACCTCTTTCGTGTTGATCGAATAGGGAGAGGCAGTGGGGGCATTGCTATGTATGTTCTGTATGTTCTAGTAGAAATCTTTCGCTCCACTCAAGGCGGCGCGGGCAATTTCAGACCAGAGATACTGTTTGTTGAATTATTTTTGGGCCAGTCTAAGGCATTGTGTGGGAATATTTACAAAGCTCCAGATGCAGCCCAATGGTCAGATATTGAGGAAGCCCTTCTAAATTGTAAAAACTCATTCGATTTTACCATAATCATGGGTGACATGCAGTTATTGATGTTACCTTGGAAATCTTTTTGCCGGAGCCTGTAGGCGATTCCTTTACTTACAGAAAATATACTAATATCTGTCCGAACACGCTAATCGAACTGCTGTCAGTTTTACACACCCTTAATTACAATATTAAGAGCGCAATAGATATTTTAGCACTACCTTTGAAATTCACCTCGTGTAAGAAACAGTCTCCATGGATTGGGCCGGAGTTGAGGCAACTCATCGATAAACGCGATGCTACGCGCAGGCGCTATAAACGTATGGGGCATGCGCCACCTTTTCGTGAGTTTCTTCGGCTCTGTAATGAGGTCGATGAGCGCATTGTACAAGAGCGTATCTCCTTCCTTCATAAACAACTAGTGAATGCTCTTGATGAGAATAAAAATATATGGAAGGAGTTGCGCAATCTTGGCCTCTTACCTAAACGCAAAGAGGAGGAACTGCATGGCTTTACACCCGACGAACTAAATGCCTACTTTGCGGGCACCTCCCTCTATCGTCTTGAAAATATCGAGGAAGCCATGAATATCATTTCCACTGCCTCTGAGGATGGTTTCTCTATTCAGCATGTTAATCTAAATGACGTAATTCTGTCCATTTCACATTTTCCTCACAGGCAAGAGGTGTTGATGAGATCCCGCAATGTGTGGTTGTAAAAGCTCTGCCAATTATTGGTAGTTTCCTAGTCCGTATATTTAATTCATCTTTCGTTAACTGTACCTTTCCGAGTGCTTGGCAGCAAGTACAGCTCATTGCACCGAAAAAATCTACAACACCGGCTTCAGCGTCGGACTCTCGCCCCATCGCATTACGTGTGCATTATGTGCTTCCTTTGCAAAGTACTCGACAAGATTGCTCATGCCCAATTCTCCGAGTTTCTAAATAATAACCATATTCTAGATCCCTTTCAAACCGGTTTCCGTCGCCACTACAGTACTCAAACAGCCCTACTTAAAATAACCGATGACATACGCATGGCAATAGATAAGAAAAAAATGACTATACTCCTCTTATTCGACTTTAGTAAAGCTTTCGATTCCATCTCCCCAAATAAGCTTCTGAGTAAGCTGAACCAATTGGGTTTTTTAAGACCAGCGCTACTGTGGGTTATGTCATACTTAAAACGACGTACGCAAATGGTTATATCCAAAAACAATGGAAATTTGAGTTCCCTGCCCACAAATCTGAGAGTCCCACAAGGCTCTGTTCTTGGCCCATTGCTCTTTAGTCCTTACGTAAACGATTTACAGGGGATACTTAAGGGACGGACTGTCAAACACAGTTTTTATGCAGACGACTTACAGATCTACACACACCACTATGGGCAGAGTCCATGATGCAATCGCTGGGCTAGTGGATGCGGCTGATGTAGCATCTCGGTGGGCAGAGCGCTCTGCGCTACGTCTCAATTCTCGGAAAACTGAGGCAACATTTTTCGTGTCGAAAAGGAAAGTGAATGATTTCAATGTAATGCGCCTGCCTGGCATTGGGATGCGGGGAGGAGAGCTCATCCCTTTCACTGCTGAAGTTATGAGTCTCGGTGTTACGCTAGATAGTAAATTATCTTGGAAACCGCATGTAAATCAAGTCGCAAAAAAAGTCAATCAGGCTCTCTATAATCTGCGGTTTATTAGGACTTGTAAGACTCTCCACAGAAGACTGGTTGAGTCTCTAGTTCAACGTCATTTGGACTACTGCTCAGTGGTGCTTTCCGACGAAACTAACGAACTACGTATTCGACTGCAACGATTGAGCAATGCATGTGTTCGATACATATTTGGTATTAGAAGGAATAATCATATAACCCCCTACAGGAAGCGACTTGGCTGACTCCATACAGACTCGTGTCGATTATATTTTTCTGCCATCTTAATGTGTAAGATAATTCGGTTGCGGGACCCTTCATACCTGGCAGAATTTTTCAAGGTACACAAGCCCAGGGCTACCAGTAGGGAGCCACAGCTAGATATACCGCGTTTACTCTCGGAGACTGGCGCCCAATCTTTTCAGATACGGTGTGGTAGATTCTGGAACTCTCTCCCTACCTCCCTGCACCACCTACCAACTCTATCGACTTTTAAGAAGGCGATGCAAACACATTTCCTCGATCTTAACGCCTACCTCTCTTCTGGTGTGGAGGGTACGCCTACTACTTTTAACTAGTTATCAGCCTATTCAGTACAAACTCCATCGAGCTAAATTTCGTAGATTTTGCCACGTACATCATTGTAGAAAATAGTTTTAAGATAAATTCTGTCAACCACAGCTATAATTAAAAGTTATATATTGTAATGTACTAGTCTTTCTGTATTTGTATTGGGATAAGTAAGTCAAACTGAGATAGTAAAAACGCTGATAGCTTAATTATATTTTTAATTTTTTGCGCGCGATCTCTCCGATAACCGGCCATATATATATAAATGGTGAAATTGTTAGTTTTTGAGTGTTCTTTTATAAGATAAATTTATTTTTCATGCGTATGCAGCAGAAATAATATTGGTCTAATATAAGTTAATTAAATTAAATTATTGACTCGAAAGAGTCCAATAATAGCTGTTTTAGAGTGTTTTTGGTGAAAAAAATGGATTTTTACATGAAAATTCCTTTTCCACCATTCTGGCACTATATCAGCTACATTTCAGGATATATAACTCTACTTTAAGGACTATCCGCTTGACATTATCAATGCTCGAACCCTTTCGAAAGCTGATTTTAAGGCTTAAAATGGCAACAACGACCTCCAAACTTGTTCCAATGACTTTGAAATGGGGTTTTTCTGAAAATTGAGAAAAATTGCAAAAAAAATGTATGGATTACTTTCTCTGAAAATTGCATAGTTTTGGAGTTATTTAGACTTGAAAATGGGAAAAAAAGCTAAAAATGCTTGATCTGGACATATGTATGGCCCTACAACATTGATTGGGGGTCTCCGAAAAATCTGAAAAAAATTCGAGGTACTCGTGAAATGCCCAGGAAGAGATTTAGATGGTTAAAAAAAAATTTTTAATTTTTTGCGCACGATCTCTCCGAGAACCGGCCATATATATATATTTTTTTTCCTTACTAGTTATATCAAATTTTACGCTAGATTTTAAGTTGGAAAAATCTTCTTTTTATGGAATCCTGTTGTTTGTATAGTGTTTATTTGATATATGAAATTGTAAAATCTAAATATCTTATCATATTTCTTGTTATTTATTTTATCTTACTGTAATCATAACCGCGACGATGTGCGGTTCTATTGTAATTTGTTTTGTCATATGGTAAATAAATATCTATCTATCTATTTATCTATCGATCTCGGTAAGTCTAGACGTGATCTGCTTCAGCTCCCGCTATTTTTGTGGCTTACTAACCGCTCTTTCACTCCTCGGTGTAGCTTCTTTTAGCAAAAGGGGCCCCAGACGGTACTCAAACTCCCAGGGCTGGATGCTTTGCACTCCACTTTTATGTGCCGGGGACCTTTTCTTGGACTCGCTGATGCCCTCACTTCACTCTTTCACCGGACTTGTGAGTACACATCACTGCTCTACCGCCCTTACCTACCAGCCGGCCTTGTGTCCAGGCCTATGCAGAAAGAAGCCCTGACACTGCTCCACTGCACTGCTGCACTGCTGCGCCTCCATTCACTGCTTGCCTGCTACTCCACTGCACTCGCGCATTCCATCGGCTGCTGCAACCCGTCTTCTGCTTCCCTGCGTCACCTGTCGCCTGCTTTCATGCTCAGCTGTAGGAAGCATATCAACAGTGTGTCGTTGTCTGCTGCATTCCTACGACCTCCATCAGCTGCTTCCCTGGAATTGATTTTTTGCGTTAGTCAGCACTCTTCATTGCCCCTGCCAGGTGCAGCTCGGACCGCGCAGACCAAGCCAAGTCACACGCCACACCTCACTAGCTCCTCTGCGCCCGGGATCTTATCTGCGTCTACCTTGCCGATCGCCACCGGCTTACCGCGTGCTAACTCTATTTTACCACTTGGGCACGGCGGAAATTTCAATTTCAATTTTAACTACGATTTTAGTTTATCTCTATTTTAAGTCTTATTGCTAGTGTCATTATAGCGTAACCTTATTTTAAATCTTAATTTTAATCTTATCTTAATTTTATCTTCGACGCGGCAGCTATCTCATTTTCAACTTCAAACGAAATTTTAATCTTATCTCTACTTGGGCTTAGTTTTTATTCTAGTTTTAGCTTAGTTTTTATTAAATATACGTCATTTTCACACCTGTATTATTGTTCTGTTGACTTATTTATTTCGTGCGTCTGCCTTATGCCTACTTTAATTCGTATCGACGCTGATTCGCTACGACCTGCCTGCGCTGGGTCTCCCTGCTGCCTCGCACCTGCCGTCTCTCGGCTGACCGACCCGCGGCTCTACTGCCCCTCGTGCGAGGCACTTGTCCAGCTAATCACACTGGGCACTCGCGTTTCCCCTAGAAACTGCTCAGCCGCCCCACCCATAGCCACTCTTTCGCGACCATTGCCGCTCGCGCAGCCAGTGCCTGGCCCGTCGGGGACACAGCTCCACTGCTAAGAGGCGTGCCCCTACACCGTCTCCGTCCATCACACCGTCGTCAAAGGCTCATCGCCCGGAGATAAGTGAAAACCAAGCCTTATCTCAACCACTGCGGGAGCAACAGCCGGCCGAAACAGACTTCTGTGAGCACGTGGACGTTCTAACCACAGCTGGGCTCAGCTAAGCACCAACGTACTTCCAGGACTTCTTTAAATACTTCGCTCGCTCCCGTGATCAGATCGAGAACGCTGTCACTGGCCTCCGTACGCGTGTAGAGAGTACTCCGTGCGCATGCCTAGCACAGAGCTGAACTACTTGCGATTCGATCTGATCTCGCCCTCGTCATCTGCAATGAGATCGTCCTGATAGGCATACCGACATCAGTCTTACTGGAGCCCACCCAGCTAGTCACCTCTCTTCTCGCAGCACTGAATATAGCGCATCTCGCACCGTTCGTGGTCAGCAAGCACGAGTGGAACCCTATCGCGCGGGCTAATACGCGCTAGTTTCACCGCCATCAACACTGCTTCGCGCGCCTCACTCGGGCCACCGCCCTCTACCCGCGGGCTCGTATTTGCCATGGTCTCTCCGCAAACCCGGGACATCATCCTGCGAAGCTCGCCAGCCCTGAGTGATCTCTCGTCCATGACCATTTTTGGCGCTGGAGACCCGGCCAGGCACTCCCTAAATGCGCTCTGGCCCGCCCCGGTTTATAATCTACTCAAGCACGGGCTCACGGTACATAAAACTCTTGGGTACGAAAGGCCAGCGGTAAAGAACCTCATCGTCTGTATACGCCTCACGAAGACGGCCCCTCTCATCCCCATTCACCGTGCCTCCGACCTCGATGCGTTACTCAGTACATCCACCTGACGCCGGCGGCCGCGGCCACATATGAATCGGCATGCGGATTGTGTTGTCGCTGGTCATATGAATGTAAATCGTCTACGCCCGACGCACTTTGCACTCCGCGAGGCTGAGGTTTCAGATACACAATTCGATTTCCTTGCCGTTACAGAGACCTTCTCGTCCCCGTGTGATAATGACCCTCATCTCAGCCTCGAAGGATTCAATTTTTTCCGTGCATAATGCGAGGGGATGGGTGGTGGTGGCGCCGGCATTTATGTACGCGACTCCTTCGCTGCCTAGGTCCTCGCAAGGTTAGACCCCTTCTATGACAATACCCCTGAATTCTGTATCCTCGAAATCACTAACTCCCGCATTAAAGTGCTCTTCGCTGCTGTCTATCGTCGTCTCGACCCCTAATACCCCTCCACATTATTAACTGCCTCTCCACTTATCTTCCGCACTACAACTGTGTAATAGTCACCGGCGATTTAACATTAATATGTCCATTCCCTCTGCACCTGCCTCAACTCGCCTCCAAGATTACCTCGATACCAACTCCCTTTACCTCGTTCCCTCCGATCCCACTTACCAGCAGGAACGGTGAGACTCACACACCTGGCTTAACCTCTTTATTACAAAATCAAATGACCAGGTTGTTGCCTACTCAAAGTCCTCTGGCCCCTTCATTCGCTATGCCGTGGATAAACGTATGCTCACCATCCTCATACTGTTTGATTTCTCTAAGGTATTCGATTCCATCCCTTATGCCCTGCTGTTGGCGAAATTGCGAGCCATAAATGTCTCTACTCATGCTCTTCGCTGGTTTTTCGCCTATCTATGTGATAGCCTGCAGGCTGTTATTGATGTGGGCGGCAGAATCTCAGCTTGGCTGCGTGCGGCTTCTGCGGTCCCACAAGGCGTGCACGGCCCGCTGCTCTGGGCCATCTTCATAAACAACCTCCCGGCGGCCGTGGGTTACGCAAAACTGATGATTTTCGCAGATGATACGCAGCTGTTCCACCACTTCCTGCCGAAAGACTACCTCCGAGCTATCGATCGCCTAAACGCGGACGCTCAGGCTATCGCTGACTGGGCCCGAGCTAACGGTCTCCTGCTGAACATATTGAAGACGAAGGCAATAATACTTGATAGCAATTATTACACCAGCGAGCCCGAACTTCCGCAACTACCTCAGATTGTCATTGATGGCCACGCGCTCTCGTATGGCAAGTGCACGCGTGGCATGTGGCGCGCTCGGTATTCACCAGCATTTACACGTTGCGCTTCTTTCGCCACGCTCTATCCCGGGATCTCCGCAAGACCCTCGTCTTCCCGCGTTTCGATTACGCCTGCCCTCTCTATCACTATCTGGACAGGGAGCGCGTAAAAAAGCTTGAAATTACCATCAATGCAAGCGTCCGCTTCGTTGTCGGCCACATATCCCGAAGAGACCATGTCACTCCTCACCGGCTCGCGCTCGGCTGGCTCGCGCTTGAGAGGAGGCGTGAATACTTTGTATGCCTAGAGGCATACAAAGTAATCGCGAACGCAAATCCTTCCTACCTTACCGGCCGTTTTAATTGCCGTATTAACATTGACCTCGACGTGCGTTGGTATGATAGGCTTCCTCCCTCTCCATCCATCACACCTTTAGCAAAGGCTCTGTGCACCAGCCCCGCTGTCGTCGCGCCGCTGGCATCGCTAGTGGCCGGGAAAGAGATGGAGGATCAGGGGCAAGAAGCAGGCGTTTCACTGCTTGAGCTTGATGCCGACAGCTCAATTGGATCTGCACTTCAGGATGCATCTGCTTACATGCAAATTTTTGCAATCTGCTTAAGAGGTCGCATGCTGCCGCCTTAGCCGAACTCAAAATTGCACACAGCACTAATGCAGCCGCTCTCGTCAAAAATTCGTACGTCTCACGGACCTCTCACCAAATCCATCCTCACTTGCAGTATCACCAAACTCAATCCTGAAACACTCGACACATCACTCTTCAGCCACCTAGCAGAACTCCCTCCCCTCATGTCTCATCCACCCTCTAATTTCATCACCTACTCTGTCTCCGCTGGAGTAGTTATAGGCCGGTACCCCGCCGACGTATCTGAGGCCGAGCGTCAGCTAACAAAGGCCATTATCTCTGCCTACGATGCTAGCGCGCCACTTCACTCACTATTTCGTGAATGCTTGAAGTGCATATAAAATCACTGACATAGTCAGGTCTTCTCTATTTATATCCCCTTCATCGTTTCAACATATCTATATTTATTCATTTTCCGTATATTTATACTTATCATATTTCTACATTTTTTATATTTTTAAACTGTTTATACTATTATCGTTTCTCTTGTTGCGTAGTTTTAAGTATTCTTGTTAACAATGTATTCTTCTCAAAGCGCCAGACGGGGTTATACCCCAAGGCGCCAATAAACTAATTCAATCAATCAATATCTCTTGCTCCTATCAGCTGTATCATAAACGCTTCGTCTTCTCTGCGAAAATGTCGAGTCCTGAAAACAAATAGACAGCCCTGATGTTACACACGTCAACAATGTGTGGAGGCACGGACTGTGGCTATAGTGGGCGCTGTCGTCACAATATATATATATGGCCAAGTCTGTCAAATCGGAAGGACAAAATATAGATTGTCTTGAGACTCTCAGGAAATGTTCTGCTACTCATTCTCAATATCACTGAATCTTTTTCGATTTTTTCGACACATAGTTTTGGATATAAAGAGGTCAAAAACTGAATTTTAATGTTTTTTTTTCATTTTTGTCCGATTTTCATTAATTTATAACTCCTCAGGGAAGCATCTTTCGCGATAGACCCAAGAATATTCTTTTTTGTAGAGTTTTCTCAGCTTAAGGGGCTGTGAAATACCGACATAATTTTCGAAAGAATATAACTCATGAAAATATCAATAGAATTATCCACAAAAAATTCTGAGTATAGTATTTAAGTATACGGAGCGCCTGACAGGCGTGTTTTTCGAAAAAATGATGAAAATTTATTTAATTAAATAAAAACCGTACTGTCGGTAAATAGGAATCTGCAAATCACCTACTTTTTAAACACGGATAACTAACGAAAGCGCTAATAGAATCACTCAAAAAAATTCATGCATATAGGATTTATGTGTACGGAGAGCTTGACAGAATTTTTTTCCGAATAGACGCTTGAATATTGATTTAAAAAATATTGAAATTCACGGTTTCACATGGCCTTAAATACTTTTAACGTCGTACGTTTATGCTTTCACTTACGTATGTGCAAAAGAAACATATAAATTAAAAAAATTAGAAGTCCGATCCGGACTTTCCCTACCCAAAAATTTATGGAGATGCCTTCTGATTGTCCAAAAGTGTCCGTATGAATCTTGTAATGATTAACGATCGTTTTTACAGCTATAAAAATTCATTTGTGTCATCATTTTTTTTATAAAGCCGTACACAGCTCTGAAAAAAATATAGTTAAATTCTACGAAAAATGACAAAAAGAAGGTCCATGCAATATATTTCGAAATTTTCCTTCGATTTTGAGCTAAAATATCCTTTAATATTAATAAAATTTGAGACGAATTTCATCATGATATTCAGAATTTTTATTAATTTTTACCTAAAAAGCGAGGCAAAATTTCGAAATATCTTACATAGACTTTTTTCTTGTCATTTTTCGGAGAATTTAATTTAAAATATATATTTATGACCAGGAAAAAAATAATATTGATTCCAAAACCCCGTATTGCGCTATTTACGAGGTTGCTCTTTCAAATGGTGAGGTCTAAGTTGCACTTGCACCCAAAAACCAATATGGTGGATCTTTAGTAAGAAGTGAGTAATAGCAAAATCGTGATCAGAGTCCTCGACAACCCCTGTGTACCAATTTTTTGCAAATTTATGCTTTTTTTGAACATTAGCCGCCATATTGCTTTGCCCTGCGTCAATACAACCCGATAACTCATTTATAACATCCCATCCAAGAAGACCTTCCGTGTCTATAGGGAAACTATCGGGAACAACGTGTATTTTGCACTGAGATTTGAGTAACGGTATTTTAGCTCTACCGAGCGTCTGAGTCTTCCCCGGAGTAACGCCTTTTATCTCTAAAATGTCGCGTGTGTTTATATAGGTGGTGGGTTGCAATGAACTACATTCATCTACAGAAATGTCTGCTCCTGAATCTACGAAGAATTTACACTTTTCGTTTTTAAAGTCAGGACTTCCTAACATCACGTTGGGAGGTTGACGACCCGTTTTTAAGAAATTAATGGAGGCGGATCTGTGAGTTGGCCATGTTGCTTCTGCGATTGCTACTAAAGATCGCTCGGCGCCTGAGGACTGCGTGGAACAATCTATGCGTTTAAATTCTGCGAGTTATTATTTACTGGCGAAGCTGCTTGCGCATTATTTTGCGTTTGTGAGGCTTCATTGTCAGATGGCATATCGCGCGATTGCTCGCTTTGTCCATTATCGCCCTTTGACTGTGCATTATTATTATTGTTATTGTTGTTGTTATTACGGTATTTGCCTCTTTGATTTCGATTATTATTAATATAACGACCATTTCTATTCTTATTATTCGTGTTATTATTTTTATTTTGCATTGGCGTATAGTTGCGCCGATTTTGCTATAGTCGACCTGAGCGTAAGTCATCTTGGATCGTACAGCAATCGCCTAATGTATGACCTGGCCTTTCACAGTATTCGCATATGAGCTTTCTACGACACGTATTTTCCGTGTGCCCATTGCACCCACAAAACGTACAGGGTTTCGTCTGTAACACTTCAACAAGTGCTCTAAGTATTTGCGCTGTGTCTTGTAAGACTGGCAGGTTACTAGCTGTGAGCATGGCTGGCTGTGCAAGCGGCTGTATTTGCTGCGGCACATTGTGAAGCATTGTGGTGATATTGCATGCAGCAGTTGCTCTATTGGCGATATTTGCGGTATTTGTTGCATTGGTATTGTTTGCTGTATTTTTGCATTGGCGTTGTTTGCTGTACTTGTTGCAGCGGCGGTGCGGGCAGCGCTATCAGTAGCAGTTGAGTTGACGGTGCTTGCGGCAGTTGTTAAAGCGATTGCATCTGCTGAAGCGGCTGTATCTGTTGAAGATACTGGCTTGACTACGGAAGGAAGGGCTGGTCTGTTAGCGGCACCGTATGATTTACAAGGGCAGTGCTCTGGCGTGCGCGTTGTCTACACTCAAAGCCAATTGCGAGTCGGATCGCTTCGCTCAGAGAACTGGGACGCTCGCATCGTACTTGATAGTTGAGCGGGTGCCATAAGCCGAATAAGAACTGCTGAAGCGCGTCACGGTCTGCGGCGCTTTTAAATAACCTGCGATCGGTGGGCTCGAGATCAGGCGCTGAATTATAGATTATCAATAAACGATAGTGTATTTTTTGTACCCGCAGCCCGAAGTTTCCAGCTGCCTCGCCCTGTTGCTGACTGATCACTTCTATTTTCGCGATTATTTTATCTACAATACCTACATTACTATATTGTGTTGTCAAATCCATTAGCAACTGTTCAATCGAAGTATAGCTGGTTAGTCGGGTTCCATAAACAACCGCTGTGCGACCTGTGAGTTTTTCGGCGAGAGCGACGAGAATATATTTTTCATTTTCGTAACCAAAAGTTGCAAGTACATGTCTCACCGAAACGCAAAATAAGTTTAAGTTGTCGGGGTCTCCGTGGAAATACGCTATAAGCCTAAATGCACGTGGGAATGATAGAGCACTAGCTGACTCGCGCGTTTGTGTTATCAGGAACCGGTTATCGCGAGCACGGGTCGTAGGTGCCTGAAAGCGATTCTCATTCCTTCTAGCGTACGGAGATTCTAAGAACTGAGGTAAGAATGGGTTACTCGTAGTATTCAAGGTTACGTTACCGGGAAGTTGATTTATTTGATTATAATTTTCCCGTAATGAGGATTCTAAAACTTCCCTCGGGAAATCAGTTTGCCGATTAAGGAATTCCTGCTGTGCCGCTTGCGCTTTCTTTATTTCTTGCTCGCGTTATATAAAATCGATCCACTGCGTCGAAGTATTTGCTTGCGGGGCGCTGCTAAGCAAAGGGGGTGAATCAAAAAGCGTGCGATTTGTTAGTTGTGCTGCGGGATTCGTAACTGTGGTGTATGTTGGATGATACGATGAAGCTGCGCATGTTGCCGCACGTACGTACGGTGGGGCATTGTAAGCAGCCAACGCTGCCTGTGTAACCGAATTATTTCCACATTTTGTCTTGTGTATATTGCTAGCGTTTTGAGGGCCCGACGCAGTATCAATTAAAGCATTAGCGCCGACATCCGTATTGTTTTTCTGTTCTAAGTTAACTACAGATAAGCTGCTGCGTGATTTTGACGTGGTTCGTGCTTGGATGAATTCAATTAAATCAGTTGTTTCCTCGATAAGTCCTGCAGCAATTTCGAGTCTCGTTTTCACGTCATACTTGTTAAGTGACCTTTTTAAATTATGTAATTCTGCGATCTCACGTTTAATTTCTGTAGCTGCCGCTGAAGGTGAGCGCACTAGTGATAATGAGCTATTTCGAGGTTTCGGCCGCGTTCCTGTACCTACATTTTCGATGTGTTTCTCGCTTTTCGAGCGGCCGAAAATTCCAGATAACGACATAGCTGCGTGATGCGATTTGACTTAAATCAACGGCAATATTGAACGCGTATTGGCACTCGTAACGAAAGAAATGTATTCTAAGAGGTAATTTAAGCAGGGTATTTAATGAGATAAGACTTACAGGAGTGTGCTTGTCAGCGTGGCCAGTGCAGCGATAAGACGCATGTTTCTGCGGCAATGAGATGTACTGACGGCGTTCGGTTTGGATTTCTTTTTATCGATGACATCGTAACGGTGATGATTGGCACGGGTTTGGACTCGGTCAATGTAGCACCTGATCCTTGCTGCTGCAGCACTCGTTGCGTTGAAAAATCAGCTGATTTCTTCTTAATGTTCTGTTCTGTTTTTTCTGTGTAGTTTTGCTTCTCAAAAAAATAAATTGAGGTAACGCCTACTTTATGTTATCGGTAAAACACTTATTTGACACGTGGTGTAATTGTTGTCACACACAAAAAAAGTACTTTTACCGTGAAAACAAAGTTTTTTTTTATATTGTAACATGTTGTGCGCTAATTCTATTGACGCACAACCGCTAGGGATGCCAGAAAGGTAACCCGGTGTTACAATTTGGCCACTTTTTAATATATTGTGCGTTAACTGTTAAACGCGCGACCACAAGGGATGCCAGTAAGAGGGTTCTATGTTATGTATGAACACGATGTCAGTAGTTCGACGGTCGCTACCCTGGAGCACCGTCGCAGCTTCGTCGAGCTGGTCCCACGATGGGAGCAGCTCGCGGGGTCTTATCTAGTTGCGAGGTGTCCAGTAGACTTCTGCAGCCGACACGGCTCGTCCGTAATACTTCTTAGACTTCTTCTTCTTTGTAGCAGGTTTCTCATTGGCGATGCTGGTGGTTGTTGCGGGTGCTTCCTGAACGGCGTTGTCGTCTTCAAACGCGAACTGTTGAGCCTCGGGTTCGTCTTGTAGGCTGGACGAGGGTGTTGTTCCTGTGGATCTCTAGATAATTGCGATAGCTCTAGAGCCGTAGGCACCGATCTATTCGA
>JAPYZP010000652.1:23649-43098 GCA_030522985.1 Torymus sinensis | reverse complement strand
GCCTTTGAGTATTTAAAACTGAATAATTAAAATAGTATAAGAAAAAATTCATGATATTATTATTAAACTTGCATTATTATCGTATAATTTAAACTATTTACAACAATGAAACAAAATTTTAAAATAAAACTGATTAACTATAATTCCTCGTGAGCCGGAAATCTTTTAATTTTAATGCATCTTTAATAATTGATATAATACTGCAGTACATTTACTCTTCACGAATACTAATATTTGAGGCTATAGAAACTATAAGCTTATTTTTTTTCATGAAGTACGTTTATTAAATAAAGAATAAAATCTAAACATAAGTAATTATTGACATAATTTATTCTAATATTAACATAATTAATTCTTCTAAGATTATAACATTGCTTATTGTTTTGAATTTTACTACAATTTTAAAACTGTATTGCATTTTGAAATGTTTTATTATTTCTGGCCATCACAAATAAATAAAATATGTTATTTATATTTTAAGCTACAACCAACATTAATTTGATTATTATTTATTCAATACTTTTCACTTTAATTATTTTCATTCATATAAATAATAATTATCAAATAAAGATTCAAATTTAATTTTGAATTCTTGCGCCTTTTATCCAAGAGCCACTCACAGATCAAATCTATAATAGAGGCTTCACTTCTTCCGGCCATCACTTTTTTAAGAAGGGATTAAAGGGTATCAGAATAAGACATCCGTATTAGAATATAAAATAGAACAAGGTACTGAAATCGATGCCTCCGAGAAAGACCTAATAAAAATTTGATAAAACATTCGAGCTGGGCGAAAATGAACACGAACTGGATTTAAATCATGTTCTAAGCGCAAGAGGTCGAAAATGGTCTTTTGCTTGTTCGCAATCGGCGTATAATTGGAAGCGACACTGTGACATGTATAAACTCACAGCTACTCCCCATGCGTCCGATATGTATATTCTCGCGCCGTCGCTTGCTACACAGAGAAAAAAGTTTTATTCAAAATTACTATATTCTCGAGTTTCGACTACGCGGCGATAAATGAGACTTCTGAAAGTACTTAATATATATAGAGCAATTATTAATACCTTTCTATTAATTGGTAGTACAAAAAGTTATATATAAAATTTAGTATATCAGTACTCAAATATATACTATTTAATATACGAAAAATTTCACTAATGAAACTTTAGAAGACCATCAAATTAATTTTCAATATATATTTCATAAAATTTTTATTGGGAAATGTCCTAAATTTTACTAAATAAGCCTCAAGTCTTTTCGACATATCAAGTTTTGATAAAGGATAGTAAAAGGACTAAAAATGTTAGTGTCCACTAAACGAAAAAATGAGACAAATCTCAGCATGCGCCGGTAATCTAAAAAAAAATGCCTTAAACAAAATAATTTCTTTCTAAATTTAATTTGAATTAAATAGCAAAGTAAAACGACAATAAAAAGAGAATTATAGTGGGTGGTGCAGATTGCGAAAACAATTTTTTTCATTGCGAATTTTTAATTTACTATCCGCTGTAGCAGACATGATTATAGTTGATATTAATATTAATATAGGATGCAAGTTTGTCGTCCCATTAGTAGAGCCGTCTAGAAATTATTGATAAATAAAATATATTAATTTGCAATAAAAAAATGTTCTTCTAAGTATGCCTGGAGCTCTTGTCGCCGGTTTTCAGGCTCACCACGACTCTCTCCTGAGTAGGTCGCTGGGTTGCTCGGTCGATTGCGGTCGCGTCTCAAGCCGCGGGAAGTGGAGAGCGAGAGAGAGAGCGAGAGAGAGAGAGAGAGAGAGAGAGAGAGCGAGAGAGAGAGAGCGAGAGAGCGAGAGAGCGAGAGAGAGAGCGAGAGAGAGAGAGAGAGAGCGAGAGAGAGAGAGAGAGAGAGAGGGGTACATGTGTAGAGATAGGGTTCGCGCGAGAAAAGCCGGCTCCCGGCTCGCGTGCGCGGCACATGCTGCATAGCACACTTTGGAGAAAGGCACGCAAGCGATCCTTCCACTCCTCCCCTCACCTCCCTTTCTTCTTTTTCTACTTTCGCATGTGCACACCTCGAGCTCGAACGCCTCGGGATGATAACGACTCGCGTGATATCCCCGAGTTCGACGATGCTGCTCCTTATTTTGACTTTATCGCCGCGGCTCGAATGGGGAATTAGTTCTGCGGAAGAGAGAAGGGAGTAAGTAACTGTTCCGCGATGCCAACAGATTCCGACGAATTATGAAGGAATGAAGTGAAAGCTCGGCATATTTGCTCTTTCGCTGTGGGAAAGGATGCGGACTCTTCACATTCGAAAATTAATAAAGACCTGCAGTGTTGCATTAATGTACTAAGAAAAGTACTTTAAAAGAGAAAATAAGAATTAAGGACGCTCTTGCATAAAAAATTACAAACTGGGATAGAACATTTCCAATAGTTCAAGATGTGCCGAATCTTGTGATATTTTTATTTTATCCTATAACCGTGGAAATTTTGAGAAATTAACGTTTGAAGTTAGGATTTTTTACATGTACTCTTATGGGACAGTGGGAAAAAATCAGTATTTCTGAAAAGGGATCAAATTTTTGCACAGTACAAAACATATGACTTTAAAGATTAAGACTTCCTCTTTCAAATCATACCTTGTAAATTATACGTAGCCGTGGAAAATTTCGAGATATTGGTTGAACACAAATAGCAGACGATCTGCACCGATCTCCACGAGAGCGAGAGAGACAGAACGACGCGCATGGTATAGTTTGTGCTCTTTCTGAGCGCACAAACTGTATTGCCGTGCAAGAACGTCCTTAACACAAAAATGTGTATGATTTACTTTTTTAGTGCGTACATATACGGCGTGTTCATGTTATACTCATGTGTATCGCGAAATAAAGCACTTCCATTTTGAAGCGTATGATAATTTCATCAGAGTGAAAATTAGATATCGATTGCTCCAAAGTTTGATTCCGACTTTGGAACTTGATGAACTTTGAACTAGTTTCAGGATTACTCTACATAACAACCACTTATTTCAATTAAATCAAAGTTTGAAGCCAAAAGTTGCAACTTTACAGATTTTTCATATAGTACATTATTTGGTTTCATAGACGCTATACAAACTATTTAATGAATAAGGTTTTATTGATATACTAAAATTTGAAAGAAATGTAATAAAAATCTCAACTTGTAAAGGAAATGAACATAACCTTTCATATTATACCACCTGAATATACAAGAAGAATAAATTTAATAATTAAAAATATTGTGGTAGGTGGTCAGATTCTGCGGGGGTGATTATAAACAAGGGCAATCTGACTGCCATTAATATTAATTAATTTAATTTATAAGACTGTAAGACCGATTGAAAAACTCTTATCAGTGAAGAATAAATTAAAAAAATTACAATTATGTAAGTTTTTGGTAGCCTATCAAGTAGGTAATCTTGAAATCTTATTCTCTTAAAAAAATGATGACCGGAAAGTGAAGCCAAAATAAAACCTTCGCTGTTAGTTAAGTCCGTTTAACAGTAGTCTTTGATTGGTCGTAGCAGACGTAAACTTTTTCTTAAGGTGTCATCTGATTAGTTGAGAAACTAACCTATATATATGGAATGATCTATGTTTCATATTTTGAGTCTTATCCTCGTTTTAAAATATGATGGTATGGCAAAATAATAATTTAAATAATTCTTAACCTCAAATAGGCGGGGGATGCGAGTTCTACGTATATTATACGGGTGTGTAGTCGCGTATAAGGTATTGAAGTCTTATTATTATTCCCGAGGGTGGATTTGCTTTACGCCCGGTTGTTTATAGCACTTTATTTCCGACTCAAATGCGACCACTTTGTAACTTTCTTGACTTGGAACGTGGGATTAACGAAAAAGGCAGAAAATAAAAGAGAAAGACAGAATCTATCTACTTACATATGTTATTAGTTGTGTAATAATTTTAAATTATACTAAGAAACTCAATTATAGACCGATGCAGAGTACCTCGAAGGCATCTGTAATAAATTAGACATCCCTTGGTATAATGAACGCGTGTAAGAGGCTTTTAAGTGTATCTATATAGAAATATTTAAGAAAAAACTAAATTTTATTTTTCCATCATCATTCTACAATAAGTGATAAACAGCGAAGAAACGGAAACGCCAGTTACTTTCATTAGATTATTTTAACTTGGAAGAGTTTCAAAAGTATGGGTGCGAGCACAACTTTAACGACTTAACGAGAATGGTTTGATGATGGAAGATTATTTTCCTCCGTTTCAATTACACATACAATCTATACGGTAACATCTGGATAGCAGAATCTTGAAAAAAGCTTTAGTGATGCACGATTTTGTTCAATGAAATTTACACAGATACTTTACTGAAGAATAATACAAATATCTGATAGAATCGAATCCCAATACAACTTTATTAGAAGTAACTATTTCTGAAAAACGAGTTAAGCCTGCTGCAATTAGAAAAGGCAGAGCCAGCGACACGCAATAATCGGAGCGACGAAGATCGGAGAATCTTAATACGGCTTCTATACTTGAGGGGTGTTTATGTCGCCGGCCGTCAAGTCTCGCACATCACCAGTGCAGAGCCAATGTTTGGTTTCGCTGTCCCGCGCCGGCGATTCGTGATGTTTACCCCCTTGTAGCAGCCGCTCTGCCACTACAGAATTGTATACTATAGTAAGGCTGGCGCGCGGCGCGACGAAGCTTTTAACAGTTTATTATAACGGCGTCGACGACGGAAATCCGACTTTACTGATACATCGTACTCTCGAGAGGAATCGTCAATGCAAATGCAAAAATAGCCTTGACCGGGGAACTCATGTAACTCAACTTGTTCGGGACATTCGCCGCTAAAGTATATCAATTTTAGTTAGAACTTATTCTCCTCCCTTCATTTCTCTCCATTATAATATCTATATACAATAAAATATTTATGTTCTTTTCTATGTAGTGAATTATAAAAATTACTTTTCAAACAGATCGACCACCCAAATTAGTATTCTAGGAGATGAGTGATAATCAGGCAATTTCAAAAAATCATTCGAAACCACCTATCCATTTTCGTCAAGACAAAATGAATTTGTATATTTTGCGTCACTAAAACTTTAAGATGCATGGATGAAAATAAAGCGCAGTAACGTGGAATGTTTGCTCTTCGCGTGGGTTTTATAATACACAGTCGATTTCGTAAGAGTCACGCAAGCAAGAACACCACAACAGGATTGACCGAAATGGTTTGCTACAACAAACTCAGAACCTATATATGTATAATGTGTTTGTAGAGTGGTCTCTAAAGTTAATGCGAGTACCGTCTTTCATACCATCCGATTACTTTTGTTTTCTTTTAATAAGAGCTGCCTACTTTCATCACCTAGACTTCTCGCAGGGATATAGTACAACCTCACACCTAGACGATAAACGATTCAATGACACTATCGCAGTGCCTGTTCGGCTGTGCAAAGTGAAGCAAAACGAGGATCTTATAAGCACCTGTTATTTGTGGATTGCAAAATGTGCTCAAATACAATAAGAGAAGAAATTTCCGCATTAGAAGGCCGGATTCTTGTATAGACGCAACATTGCGCTGAGGCGGCTAAGCAACGACGGCGGCGACGGCGTTACGTGTCCCGCTCCTTTTATGCCCATGCGTGCTTCGTGGTCTGTCTCGATCTCTCTCTTTTCCTCTCCTTCACAGTTGTACTTCGAGTCTCTCTCTCTCTCTCTCTCTCTCTCTCTCTCTCTCTCTCTCTCTCTCTCGCGCGCGCGCGCGCGCTTGCGAACGCGCTCATACGGCACTTGCACCGCATTTTATCGCAAGAAAGAGCGCGTAGGCGGCTGTTGTGATGAGCGGCACTCCGCTGGAAGGCCGAAAGAGAGAGAGAGAGAGAGAGAGAAGCCAGAAAGAGAGAGAGAGGGAGAGAGAGGGAGGTGCATAAAGTCCTTCTCTCTATATGTCTGCATGAATAATTTAACGTATCACTGACAGATTCGTTTACTGAGCAGAAGTCGCTGCTTTAGATTCTTGCTCATTGACAAACCATTCGTCCTCCACACTACATGTAAATCCATTATTGTGATTCGATGAGAACCTTACGTTGATTCTTTTGAAATTTTATTTTAATCAGAATTTAAGAATATGATTGCGCTATTAGATTGCGGCAACTTATTTGTAAAAAAATGGCAAGTCTATTTTCAGACAAATTTAACGCGCAATAAATCCAAAGCATATATAAATAAATTAAATGAAACCACCTGAATTGATCCGTGAACATAAAAAGTGTGTTAAAATCTTAAATTTTTAAGTAATATAATTCATTACAAAACTACACGTACATTAATTATGTAGGAAAACTTACAATTTATATTTTGAAAATTATACTATTTTATATAGCAGCGCTGGGACATACTCTATATGTAGTAAGATTTGCTAAATGGCTCACTTTTAGAAGTATAAATATATTTTATACAAATGTTATATGTTTACGACATTATTGGAATCTAAGACATTCGACACAAAAGTCGACACGCTATCTACTTAGCGATTCGATCTTTCACCATGTAATTTCAAAACTGATATACATATCCTGCTACATGTATACGTTTAGATAGATATATGCGAATTTCTGTAAAAGTTTCAAAATTAATAATATTATAATTTCCTTAAAAATTATTAATTAATTTAATTTAATTAATAAATTAATTTAAGATAATAATAAAATTTACGGAAAGTACAGTAAAAAATACTCAAACTATAGCAAATTTTATCAGACTTAAAGTTTGTCCTGCGCAACTACAAAAAATAGTAATTTTTCCTACAATAATTGTAATTTATACTCTGATGTAAATAGCTATGATGAACTTAAAGAAGCTAATTACGAGATATAGCTAATGAATTAAATTACAGCCTATAGAACACAACTTAAAATTAGATCATTTAATAATCACTTGAAAATGTAATTGAATCATGTCAAACATACATATGAGTAAATCCACCGAAATTTTAACTTTTATGTTACGGAGCTAAAATCAAACAACCTAGCTAATATGGCCAAGCATGTACTTATTAAATGAGATTCTGATAACCTTGCGCTTTATTTTTATTAAGATTCAAAATAGTGATCATGACTAAAAATAGTCTTAACTATTCAAAATTGAGAAAGCCTTATGCGTACAGCACGAAGTTTTGCTAAACTAATTTGCTCATATAAAAAATTACTATTGTTAAAATATCAAAGTTTTATCAAACCAACTTTATATCCTACTCTTTCAGAAAATTCAATCCGCAAATGAGTGCCTCTTTTCTGAAAGAAAATATAAATAATATAAAAATCGTATGAGGATATGTGTGCTCAAATAGGCGTGCCTCATCTATAAAAATCTCGACTACATTTAAAAAAGAACAGATCAACTTGTAAGTACTCGTTTTCAAAAACAACATTATAGGATATATGGCACATCCACAACCGCAGAAAGCATACTACGTCTCTTAGCATAGATGCAAACTGTATTTCATGTTTACACTAATAAAAAATGAGAAAATATACCCTACATTCCAAAGGAAAACATCATCTGTAAAATAATTTCAATATCAGTTGTTAACGCATTTTCAATTATAACGAATACCTATAAATGAAAATGAGATACGAGTATTTTTTCGTGTTTTTCTAAACAATGGCAATGAGACAAAAGTATGACCCAAAAACTGTGCCTTGAAAAATTGTCACTTTTTCTTTTCGGACAAAAGTTAAAATTTCCGTGGATTTACTGAATTTACTCATACACGGGAAGAAATTGAGACTTCGGGGATTCCGAAATTTGGTAATCGATTATTAGAATATTATTGGAATACACCATGTCCAACTTTGGTCTTGCCTGATTCCAATGTTGATCATGCCAGATGCCCAACATTGGAATCAGGGAGTTCATGAATAAGTGGAATCTAAAGTTACAATAAATTTTGAATTCATATATTACTAATTTTCTCACCTATGAATACCAAGACAGGGTTGTAATATAAAGATATATATTGAGAATTGGCAATACCAAATTTCGTGTATATACGATATTGTTTAGATATGATATTAATCCCTCAGTAATATTTTTTGGCATTACATTAAAACTGTATGACTTAAAACTGTTTGACCATTTAGAGAAAAGTACGATTGAAAACGAAAGATGCGAATATTCGCTCCCTAAGACTACGTATGTAAAGAGTGAAGACCGTAAAGCTAATTTTGGACTTTTGTTGCTCTCTTGACTAAAACGCGCTAAGTATTCGTGGAAGTTTTCAGCGATGCAATGTCAAGTGAGATGTGTAAGCCATTGCGTGCGTGTATGTGCGTGCAGGCCGCCAGTCTTATACCGCATACCATGGAAAGTGCTTTTGAAATAAAACGACTCTTTATTCTGACCGAGTAAATTGCGTGAAATTGTATAATGTTTTTTTCAATTACAAATAATACTATGCTACGCATAATCAGTCTTTTTATTAGGTATATGAAGCGATAAAAAATTCAGATGGTAAGATAAGAATTCATAAATTTATATTATTTATTAAAAAAAAAAATGAAATAATTATCTGTAGTTATCAAAGGTTTATATTAAGTACAAGTTCTTTTTTTTCGAGTATTGTAAATAATAGTCAAATTCTGCATCGTTTTCTGACTTATACTGATAAGTATTATGAAAAGTTCTCTTACCAGAAATAACCGTAGTATCCAGATCATTCAGACATTGATTTACCAATTCGAAGCTTTTACTAATACTTATATCATTCTAAATGAACAGTTCTTTAAAAGAGCATCCATCTCATAATCCTTTCTTACGAATTAATACTTAACAGTTTACAATGTGAAGAGCTAGTCAAGCGTATCTCATAGTCAAACTTTCACCTCTGCGATTATTAAAAGAAACATTAAAGTAAATATCAACCAATTAAACGTGTCAATCTGATAAGTTTAACTACATATACAAAGAAATATTACAATAGATTATTAAAGATAATTATTTCAAGATAATTTTGCACAAGACAGCCGTAAAAACAAGCCACTTATTAACTTCTACGATGTCTGAGCAAAAAAGTCGCACTACACGATAATCAGTTCACAGAGACGTTCGGATAAAAAGCCGAAGAAATAGCACAAACTAGTCGCGTCAAGAGACATAAGCCATTAGAGTACTTTTCAGAGAGGGAATAAATGTTCTCATCGATGGCGGAAAAGAAGAATGAAAGGAGACACTAGAGGGATCGGAGAGAAAAAAGAAGCGACGAACACGAGCACGGAGAGTAAAAAAGAAACTGCTGCCGCAGTTGCGTCCGGTTGCTGGTGTACGCGCGATCGCCGCGGCGACTGAGTGCAAAGGAGGAAGGAAGATGCGTGGCTCGAGTTGGAAGAGCTCGCACTGTTTCGCATGTGGATCGCTAGGCACGCACCGATGATCGCATTAACTGTTAAACGTGCGCGCGCGCGCGCAAGCCGCTTCTTCCTCCTCTCGTCCGTCTCGCTCGTTTTTTTTCCGGGGAGCCGGCATCGCCTCCGAAGCCTCGGTATTACATCCTTCTTGTCGGCGAATATAATTAACGTCTTGTTTCCTTCGATAACGCTCCTCCCGACGCTCCTGATTTATTTTTCATTGCGCGTGCTCTTCCGTTAACGATCTGCCTCTGCTCCAGCCTCCAGCTTTGATCGTTCTGATCGCGTGCACTGGTTATAAATTTCAGCAAATTGACGTTCTAACCTTTCAATCACTCACATTTTAACACATACCGATACTGTCAACAAAATATACACATATATAATGAAACGAAACTGCAAAGCTACTTGTGTTTTTCACTTATAAATAAATAAAAACCCCAATTCATCTTAAAAAAAGGTAAAAAATTAATTATTCCATTTATAGAATTCATGTACGCATTTCTCGTCTGATAATCGCGTTGATTACGTTGGGTAACTGAATATATTAAAAAAAGTGCCTGTAGTTCTACCTTTTGGGGTTCACGACTTTCCTATCTAAAGTTCACTGTAATAACAGCTTAGCTGTAACTTTCTAGATCTCCTTTTGAAAAATTCTACGAATAACTATTGCCTGTTCCAAAAAAATGTCCATGAACTAAAACTCAATGATAACAAGAACCCGAAATTGTGTGTACTTACCGTCACCTATGAGATGAAACAAAGTTCGAAATCGAGATGCATCTGAACAGTCTGGAAAGAAAATGAGTAGAAACTTCTAAGACGATCTTTCTTAACAAGACCCAAGAAAAAAGCAGTTGGGCGAGATCGAGCGACCATTATTACGATTCTTCAATCCCTATAATGCGTTTCTTTGAACACTGGCTTTCAAGTTTTATCAGAAAATAAAAGTTCTCATGCCGAACATGAGTAAGTCTCGCTTGCGCAGCGAAGAGGGAAACTACAGCAGTGTAGGATAATTTGCCGTAAGAGCAAGTAAGTGCACGTAGACGGCGGACAGGAAATTCTGCAGAAGAACCTGACTGCACGAGCGAGCGAACGAAGCAGTAGCTTTTGATCCTCAGCCTCTCCACCAGCGCAGCAGTCGTTTAAACAGGCGCGTCTACATGTACGTGTAGTTAGGCTCAGCCGCTTCTGCTAGCCTGCGTTAATTGCGCGGGGTTAATGGCCGCAACGTGCGCTAAACCGTTATTTTGCAAGGCCACAGCTTTTCAATGCGCTCTATTTGTTTTCTCAAAGTTTTTGGGAAAGCGCGCTGCGGGATGGAGATTTGGAGGGAAACCGCCTGGTAGAGAAAGTCACCTTGCGCGCGCTCGCACTACTGTCTTTACACGCTTATTTCACGATGGACAGTTGCACGCGACATGCTATTACACGCTGAAGGAACACAATATATATGAGAAAATGATTTAGTCTATTTAATCCATCAAGGACACTATTTGCATGAGATGTAGAGATACTCACTGAGTTAGAGATTTATTTTTTTTATAATTTTACATAAACTATGTAACGGGATACCATCTGTAAATTTAGAAGTCTAAAAAAATACCCTTTTCCGGCTGAATAGTATGCGTGATATCCTATAAAAACACTTGATTAATTTCGCGTACATTGCCTCGATGAAAATAAATAATTTTTCTAACCAGCAATGAAGTACAAAATTTAATGAATTTCAATGAGTAAATTAGTCACTTAATCAACATCGAACTTGAATTTAGTTATAAGAATATTTCTTATAACTAAAAGATTTCTACCAGGATTAAATTCGTTACGCTATAGGGAGCCACCTAATGAATGCTTAAAGACGCTCGCCGGCTGAAAACGTCTATTTGCTAGAAAATTTATATAATAACTGTAATAGTTCTAATAAATAATATATGACCTTTTGTATTATACTAAGATTTTTGGCGATAGAAACAAATTTTTAAAATAAAATTTAGAGTGTCTAAAGCGTAAATTAAAAATAACATTTGCTTTGATTAGTCCGGTATCTTTATAATATTACCTATTATTGAAAATACACAAAGAACTTAAATACTCCTCTATATAGCCACTTAATTTTATCACTATTTTTTGCGTATTAGCTCAGTTCTTACGGATTTTCTCTGAAACCGGTAAACCAACCGAAATGAATTTTCTTGGAGATCTTCTTAATATGTCTTTTCACAAACTGAGTGGGCAAGATTTCCAAAAAGGTGAATGTTTATAATAATTATTTTACACCATCAATCAGATTTTCCATTGAAATAAATCAATTAAATAATAATAGAAAATCTGATGAATGGTGTAAATAATTATAAATATTCACCTTTTCAGAAATCTGCCGCGCTCAGTTTGTGAAAAAACATATTAAGATGATCTCAAGAAATTTTCAGCTCATTTGGTGACCGGTTCCAGAGGAAATCTGTGAGAACTCTGTTAATAATATGGACCAAACAGTGTTAAAATTAAGTGGCTATTACAAAGTTGCAAATCGACATAAAGAAATTTTTCAGGCCTTAAAATGTTGATTTTGATATTTTCAATGGATAATATTGTACATAAAAATCTCTGCCAATTCATTGGCACTTAGCATCCTCAAACTTAATTTGTTTATATGTATTATTTGCGTTAAAAATTATTATTATTAATAAATTAATACTTTATAAACAATATAATATAAGAATATACTAGCGAGATTGCGCGCGCTTCGCACGCATCATTTTTATTTGCTATATAATTATAATTTTAAATTTGCTAAATTATAAGTTTCTATTTCTTATATTTTTATTAATATTTATATTAATTCTTGTATTTGAATTACGCAACTTTTTCAATTACTTACTTCCATAATTTCAATTATATTATACTTAATTAAAATGTTTGAGGTCACAATTTTGATAGGCACATTTTTAGGTTAGACATTTTATCATAGGTACGTCTTTTTAAGTTTTAGAACATAAACTCAGCGCTAGCATTCGAGAATATATACGAATAAGTCAATTACAAACATTACAAGCACTCGCTGCGTTAGGGCGCTTATACACGTCGTGCCCGTAAAGTACGACTTATGCCACTAGTATCGTAATGTACTATAAAATCTAAGAAAAATGGGCCTTGGGTTGTTTGTACCCCGATGCGTCAAACAAGGGTTAACTTTATTTGGAAATTTTTAGTTTTGGGGGGGACATCACTCACGGCGTTCATTCACGAGCAATGTATTGAAAAGAAAATGAAATATTCGCAAACTGACTGGTGATTTTAAGGTGAAGCGGAAGTACTGATTGGATTGCCGCTCACACGAGTTGGGGACTGGAAGAGTCTGCGGAGTGCTGGCTGACCCATTTCAGAAGTGCATTACATCGGGCCGCGTTTGAAAGGCGCGCGCGGACGAACAACTGCTGCTGTCCGCGTGACGAGCGACTGCGCGACCCATGAATATTTTCAGACGTCAAAGCTTTCTTGGAAGGGAGTGATTTTCGTCACGGCGGAATTTCGTTTGACTTCAGCCGGCTGCCACTCTCTTCGAAAATGACAGTGTAAACAAAGACCTCAATCTTGCAGGTCTTGGGAATAGGATTAGAGTAAAAAACCTGTTTTAGTTACTTAAGCACAGTTCTCGCTCTATACATTATTGATCTAGCCGAGAAAATTAACGAAAAAATATTTATTTTATTTTATTTATTTATTGCATTTATTTATTGCACCAATTACATAAAGATTATTATATGTAGAACTTACAATATGATTAAAACTAAATTTCGATGGCTAATCGATGTTTTAAAGTACCGATCCGAACGACGACTCGGCATTCATTCGAAAGATTATTCCATAGTCGAATTAAACGGGGGATCGGTGCATAGAAGTCGCTATTCGTTGCGGTATGGGGTGACGAAACTGTAGAACAATACGTAATGTGTGGTAAAAAAGGGTTATGGGGTTATTTAGAAGGTTATTTAAAATTTTTAATTTTACAACTTTAGACAACAATCAAATTTTCTTTAAATATATTTATTTCACGCCGACAATCTAATAACTACTTCATATAAAATGACTTCACTCTATCATACTTGAAACATACTTCATAACTTTATATGCATAAGAGAAACTTTTTTAAAATGGCCGATTCATCATACTTAATTAGGCCTCAAGCTACAGGATTTTACATTTTGATTTTAGCCTTCATATTTAATACGGTATTGAAAAAAAAATCATAAATTAAAAAATCTACATAAAATGAATAAATCTAATATTTTATAAATTGAAATATCACACATTATTTAAAATTCAAATGATATTAAATATAATAAACAAAATTTTAGATAAAACGGTTTTTTCAAGAAGTAACGGCATAAAGTAATTATATGTATATATAACATAAAAATAATAAATTCTCAAGAATAAAAATCTATTAATAGAACACCTGATAACTATTATTGTACTTGATCAAACATAATAAATTAGATCATTTACCCGCTAAGGCTTGAGTACTTCACGTCAATAATAATAAAATCAAAATGCTATATTACACAGAAGAAAATGTTCACGAAAAATAACTGTGATTTCTACTAAAATAGGGACCAACTCGTACGTTGAGGTTATTTAATATACTTTTAGCAATTATTGATACAGGTCTAATAATAATTAAAGCAGACAGCTCTAAAATTCAAGTAGTAAATACTATTCACAAATTTTTCGATATGCCACAGTTTGATAGAAATCATATGCACTTTACTAAAAAAATCGCGAGAATATCAACTGATGCAAACTGCTGGTAACCGGTCTTAACATAAAAAAATATTTTATGGTTTCGATCACTTTCAAACTTATTATAATATAATTATGTTCTTGTGTTTCCACAAATGTTAAGTATGTGGTAGTATGAACTGGAAGTGCAATTCTGATAAAGTGCATTGAGACGTAGCGGTTAAGAGTATGGCTTCCCGAATGTTAAAAACTCGATTTTCAAGAATTATTTTCTTGATGAAAAATACTGAAAAAATTCATGTAATCTTCTTTTGAGTTAAGGAATAATACATAAACATTTTAAATTGTTCCTTGCTTTTATGCTAGAGGTAGGAGAGTCCTTAATGTTAACAAAGAAAATAATTATACCGGTCGTTATATTATCATGAATTTTCACTTGGGTATTCAGTGTGGTAAAAATGGTAAAGTGAATATTATTATTTAATAGAATGCTAGTTTGTCCGACAATTACTAGCCAATATCGTAATTTTTCATGAAGAAGAATGTATTCATTGAAACAGGATATTTTTTCCGTGTATAAACCTAATTTTTATTGCGAAATAGGTAACTAAGAAAATGTTATAATGTAATATGAAGCTTATTATTAATATTTAATCGAAAAATTATAATATTATTACGTATGGTAAAATGATTAGACTATAAACGTATATTCACTCTAACGTATAGAATTTTTTTACAAGAATTATTGTTGTCTTGGGATATCCTATTTAGTTAGTTATCTTATTACATTTATAGTTCAAAAATACAAAACAATTATTCTCTTATTGAAAAAGACTACAGATTTTAGTATTTAGTAGAGACATAAATAATTTCATAAAACATATTTAGTTTTTGTAAAAATTAAATATATGATTTTATGAAGTACAAGAGCAATTTAAAAGGTTAAGTAATGGCACTGACATTTCTAAAAAAAAAGGTAAAAGGCAATTTGTGTTTTGAATAAGTCATGTATTTATAGCGAGAGAAAGAGCAAGTTGAACCATGTCTATACGCCATTTTGAAGGAAGTACCGAAATAGTATGCTAGGGAAAAGAAAAAACAGGAGAAACTTTGAGTAAAATCAACTCTAAGTTCTGCAGTGCAAAACAGTCGAGTTGTAATAAGATTAAATAATAGGTTTATAATATTCTTAATTATAAACCTTTACTTATAAGGAATAAAAAATGTGTTATTATATACTAAACAAATAAATATTAAAAAGAAAATGAAATCTGTTTTATAAATGGTATGAGTACCTTCTACGTTATGTAATTAAATTTTATTCAAAACAGATAGTTTTATGTGACTGGATTTTATAATTTTAGAACATGATTCAGACGGAACTGTAAAACAATTATAGCATATTATATTCTTTTATTATTATTTGTATGATATTTTGAATTGAAATTAAATTTTTTGAAAAAAAACGAAAGCCTTACGGTTGACTAATTATAATTGTATAGAAAATTAAAATGATGTGTATCAGGTGAAAAAAAAAGAAGAAAAAAAGAAGAAAAAAGTAGCAAATAACACATCAGGAAATAGGGAAGCGTGTTTAAAACCTCTTAAAAGCCCGTGTAATTGAATTTGTAGTCAAAGCTCCCCTGCGCTTGCCGTAGTTCTATGCGTTTCGCGAAATTTCTATGAATGGTTGGAGACGTGTCGCGTCTCGCAGCATTGCACAACTAATTAGTAGGTTAATCACAGACTTTTAACGAGAGAAGAAAATCGCCGTACGCGCACTTGTTTGCGTATCGTCATGGTAAAAATAGAACGAAGCGCGAAGGAAAAATTAAAGAATCACATAAATTATGTTAATATTTGCGCCCACACTGTGTGACTTGAGAAGATTTCTTCTCGCGTTGAGAGTGTGTGAAAACAATATCACTAAAAAGGAAGGTAGCAGAAAACAAGTTTCGAGATGACGTAGTGAAATTTCGAATGCGAGATCCACGGAATTTTCATGTACTTTCAAAACCGTTAACAGCCCAGGACAATTCAATGAGCAAAGTGTTGTATTTTAAATATTTTTTTGCAAGTGGTGAAGCATTGACATATAAGAAAATCAAAATTTTCTTGATAGTTTAATCGATTATTTATAAGTTAGTTGGTGTATGCACAAGAGTTGCAGGGCAGTAAAAAAGTGTGAGGGCAATTTATTTTTGTGACATTAGGAAGGTGACGTACCGTGTCTGAAAAGTAGAATTGATTGGAGTTTTAAAGCGGAGCAGGAATCGCAATAAAATTCCGAAGGAGGCACATGTGAAAAGAGCCGGGGCAATAAAGTGTTGACATAAAAAAGCGCCTCCAAGGCTCAAAAAAGAGGGACAATGAAAAGAAGCGCTCGTAAAAGCGCGAGAGCGCGCGCGCAGCTCCTTATTGGAAGGCACGATTTGTCAAGCGCTGAGCGTAATTATCCGCTCTCGGCGCTCCTGCACTTCCCTTCGAGATACAGACGAGCGTGCGAGCGCGCGCGAGATCGAAGGGATTGCCGAAACTGCGTAGGATCGGAATGACGCTCTCGCGTAACACACCTACAGAGCCTTGGCGAGAAAACGAGCTCGTGCGCACCGTGCCGTTTATATGGGCTGCAGCACATTGCTCCGCATACTTTTTCTCCGCGGCTATTTTGCTCTCGCTTTTTCTTCGTGCGCACGCTGCCGGGAAAAGGGATTATCTGAGATCGAGCTGCTGCCGCTCTACAATTACGTACCTTCGACTTCATTTTTGCACAATAGAAAATAACAGACCCCCAGAACCCCGACGTGGCGCCTCTGTTCTCTATTATTTTTCAATTTTTCTCTTATCTACTGTTAAAAAACTGCTGAAAACTGTGCTCATAAAGCCTCTCTGTAGAAATTCTATATAAGAAGCGGGTTTCCTTGCTAAACCCAGAATTAACGACTATCTTTACTGCTGTGAAAAAACGCTTAATGCTATTTGATAGCCAATTACCATAATCAATCAGCGCATAAAGAGACAGAGTTTTACTTGAGAAAAAGCATTTATTTAAAATGTTGTACTACGGATAAGTGACGAATATATCAAGATTGAAACTGAGTAAATATCGCAGCTGCAGGTAAGATGTATATGTGCAATTCTCATCAAAATGGCGACAAAAGCCGACATCACGATTTAAAAATTTTGTTTCGAACACATCTACCAGACCTGGTTTTTCTCGTTGGTTCTGGTATGTATAAGAGAAATTCGTGGTTGAGCATCGTTTATCAAACGGCCTTCTCTTCAAACCTCAGCCATTTAGCCCAGAAAGGATCTACTCTAAGTTTTCAAACAGAAATTAAAACTAGAAAAAAGAGCTTTAATTCCTTTTTTTAAAAATTAAAAAATGTTGATTCCTTCAAAAGTTACAAGGGTTTGAGAAGTTGAACGTCGAAAAGGCATAAAAAAGTATAACAAAGTCAGCGCGGCAGATTCCTGCGATTTTTTCCATTTTGATACCATTTGGAGGTTCAACTTCAAACCCTTGTAACTTTTGAAGGAATCAACATCTTTTAATTAAAAAAAAGGGAATTAAAGCTCTTATCTTCTAGTTTGAATTTCTTTTTGAAAACTTTGAGTAGATCGTTTCTCGGCTAAATGGCTGAGGTTTGAAGAGAAGGGCTTTTTATGCCATTTTCTTAAAAAGTAAAAAGTTGTTCTAGAAAAAATAGTCAACTTGATGGACGCTTCATTTGATACACTACAAAGAATAGGAAAAAGCAGTTTCGTAGGTGTGCTCGAAAAAAAATGTTGAAATCGTGATTCCGGGTTTTGTCGCCACTTTGATGAGAATTACAGATATAAGAGCAAAGTCTCAGGAAATAACTCACGTAAATAGTAGTGACTTTGATGTTCCTTGTCATGTCCCTGACATCGTCCGTCTCGAGCTTGATGGGCCGGTGCGTCGCCGTTAGAGCTAGCATGACGCCTCCGATTAGTAGCTTCCGATCTAGATCTCATTCAAAGCTCAAACCTTCACCCGCGCAACACCGCACATTTTTTATTTTTTCTTCAACTAAAACACGCAATTCCTTACGTCTCACTTCATAACGAACTATTAGACGATAGCACTCGTCGGGTTCTCTCTATCAGCTCTTCTCTGCAAACACTCTATACGGCCGTGTATAGAGATCCAGATATAAAGATTGCTCGTTGCTCGATGGAAGGCACGTCGATTTCTTGGTCGTTTTCGTTTGGGTCGAAAGGCACTTTCTACGGGTACAATGAGCAAAGTTATAATGACACGCGACTCTCTTCGATTATTACAGGCTTGACCTGAGCCAGGGAGAAAAGGAAAATAGGAACGCTGCAGCTCTTTTACGCTCGGCCCATAAACGCCGAGAGGCTTATCGGCGAGTGTTAAAAAATAATTGATTAATAGCGCCGAATGAGCCCGCGAGAATCTCGACGGTCCGTTTTATGTGCAGTGCGCGTCTGTATGTGTACGCGCGAGAAAGTCGATAGAGAGAGAGAGAGAAAGACTGGAAGTACATGCACTTTTTGAACGTCTCCAAAGAGATTTCTATCGGTTCGTAGCTGAGGTAGAGTGAGTCTATTTTTGACGAGCAATTACTTATCGATAACAGGCTAATGTATCAGACCGCGTTCTTTACATAATGTTTTGCACAGATTAGCATAAAGCCGTTGGCTCATAAGCCGTCACCGCTTATTTTAGATACTATGGCGTTGAAGTTTTGAAAAAAGTGAAATCTTTACTTATAGCGTGTCCGAGAGATTAAATGGTAGTTATCCGGAAAGAGCCGCTCGTTCGAAAGAAAAAAAAAGAAAAAAGAAGAGAGCAAAGGAAAGGAGTAGGTTCGGTTTTTACTGGCGATGACACTGCAGCAGCGTCACACTCCGAGCTCGGCGGGGGGCCGGGGACTCGGGAAACTCGTCCCCCGATGACGGAGAGGCAGCAGCGGCAGCAGCGGCAGCAGCAGCACACACACACACACACGCGCGCGCGCCTCGCTCGCGCAGCCCTAGGCACCGGGACGCCGACGCGGAAGGTACGGGAGAGCGTAACGGACTGGCGGCGCGGCCGGGGTGTTCGCGCGTCGAGAGCCAGCCTTCTATCTCTTCGCGGCTCATAGGAGGGGGACGGCGGCGGGTCGCCTAGAAGGAAAAGGAGCCCGATCGGCACGCTATGCGGCCTGCTATGCATCTATTACGCGATGCACCAACCCGAGATCGGCTCTTGCGCGCGCGCGCGCACGCGCCCACTTTATTATTGCCAACTAACTCACTCGCACTCCAGCCCAGCGCCAC
>JAPYZP010000652.1:0-23623 GCA_030522985.1 Torymus sinensis | reverse complement strand
CGCCACTTCTCTACTCTTGCGGCCTTCCAATCTCCATCCTTAACAACATCGGCACTATTTTCACCCATCATTTTTACCGACTCGCACTGACCGTACCCATTCCAAACTTTGCTTATATTTTACTTTACCTTTCTTGCCCCTAATGCTTTTTCGCTTTTACCGACAAACAGATCCGCTAGTTTCTATAGCAGACAAACATAATACAAACTTGCCCTTACTAAATCGCAGTCAGTCAATTACAGCGCAAGCGTCAAACAAATTAGTACGAGCTTTCTAATGAATGCTATGCAAACTTATTAAACTTGGAGGTAGAGAAGATAACACAAGTAAAACTACGAGTTTGAAATATCTTATTTTCTGTATTACAAACATTCCATATTCTCCTATAACACGCACGTTGGGAATAAATATTGAAATTTTTATTAAGAAAGATTCATTCATTGGAATTAAATATTATGAAGACAACATTTTCTAATGACCTTTCTCACTGCTGCTTTTAACTGGAGCCCCGTTTTTCGCGGTTACATTCACAGTGCTATCTAATTATGGAGTGCTATTAGAAGCAACTGCGACACATTTAAGCTGACTCGAAATATAACAGCTTATTCTATAAACAGGACCTTAACATTCTTTTTGATAAATCATTTAATATCAACACTGCTTTAAGCTTTATATATTATTTAAATAGTTTAAACAATGATAAATATTTTATTAATTTTATCTGCAATTCTTTTTACTAAACAGCTGTGTCATTCTAATACAAAATCTTTTTCTTTCCTTTATTTTTTATGTCAAATTCCTTGCGCGCAGGAAATGTTTTTAACCCTCAAATGGCACACGGGGTCCAAAATACCCCAAAATTTTCAATTACAATTTTTTCGAAAATTTTCTTTTTTTTTCTATATCTTAATAATAATTTTGGATCTCAAAAACTGTCAAATTCTTTAGGAGAGACTTTAAGGCACTTGTACAAAAATTTTCACATAAAAATGTTTATAAATGAAAAACTTATAAGTTGCTTATAAGCTCTGGGCTCCAGAAGACCCCGTGTGGCACTTATGTAAATGTTAAGAATTACACTTTCCAATAATCATATAGTATTCAGTATTTATTTCTGTACAGTTTTTAATTTGCTTTTTTACATTATTTACCTGACAATCACAATAATCATATTATTAAGTGATCAATAAAGTATCATCGGAGCCGAAAAAGAATATTATAAATATATTAACTTGTTTTTTGTTATTTAATTAAAATATATTTTTGTCGCTTTAGTAACCGGAGAAGAGTATTAAACGCTGTCCGTTGGAACAACTCAACTTTTCCGTATGCAAGCATCTGTTATTGTATACCTGGATACCGCATAACAGATATAGATATGCTCTCTAGTCCCCTCTATGTCGCTTTGTTTTTCTCATCGTCTGCGTACTGTAGAAGCCAAGCAAAATGAGTCAGCTGCTCGGAAGACAGCTTGTTGATGCGCCTTTTGTAAGAGCATTTGAAATATGCCCTACTATGTTGAATCACATTAAGGATGTGAAGAGCGAAGAAAATTTACGTAAATTTGAAATATTATTCCCTTATTTGTTTATTTGAAAACAGTTTTCGTGTATCTTGGAAATCATTATCTTGAATATGGACGAGTTCTTCAAGTATATTTCTGCTACTATACGTGTACCGAAATGGTGAGATTTCGAGTACTTGAGTGTACAGACAGAATTTTGAAAAGGTATGAAGATCACTTAGAAGAATAAAGCATGTCGTTGGTCGCGCATCGATCGTCGAGCAGGCGGCCGAGAGCAGAAAAAAAATAGAGCCAGAAAGAAGAAGTAGGCGATCGAAGCGTTGTAACCGCCAGGCGCTACGCTTGGGTTGGGCTTAAATCATTATTCGACGTATGAACGCGTGCAGCGGCGGCGGAGCCTTTCAATGCACATCCCAGTCGAGCATTGCCTATATTGACTTGCCCGCGAGGCCTCTTTTGATTTTGTAGGTTAATGGCGTGCTACTGCGGCCGATCGTATTGCACATTCGCGTGCGTAGAGCGCCTCCGAGCTGCTCCTCTGGAACATAATCGCGCCGGTGCCCTTTCAAGGATTATCTTGCTTCGTTTTCGCGGCTCCTCGATTCTCAATGCACGCTCGCCGCCTCCTCCTAACTTTCGAGGTCGATCTCGCCGATGAGTTGCTACTATCGGATCCTCGGATTTTTCGAGCTTCTCGCTTGCGAAAGCTCGATCCAAGTTACCTGTGCTCAGTGGCATTGGAGAAAGTGACAGTTATCAATGGAAAGTCGGACAAGTCGAGCTTTATTAACTGCTGCTAATAACAAATAAATAAGAAGAGGCATTTTTCACCTTACGCGAAGAAAATTGAATGAAAACTGTCAAAGTTATAGCGACATACAAACACGAACATTTTTAAAAAATGGCTTGTTTGGATCCTCAATAAGATATAATATCGAAAACTTCCTCTATTAGGAAACAATACTAGACACAGCATTTATTAGCAGACAAGATAAATGAAAATACAATGTTTATAAAATTTTCTTTTAACATTTTATTATTCAACTTTTTGCCACGATTTATTGGCTTAAAATGAATACTTTGTACATTATTATAAAAATTATATTTTCACAAAGTTAAAAATTGATTACTAATAAGCGCATTGATTACAGCAATTAGGAAGTAAATAGAGATCAGCTAATTGGAGTAATTTTGATGCCGATGTTTCGAATATAGCAAGTGACGCATTAGACTCGAATGGCAATAAAGTGCAGATTTGAAAAAATTTAAAGAAAAGAAAACCCTGAGCTTGCCTTCTCTTATTAAAAATGAAGCAACAAATTCGCCGAGCGATACGAGAGAGCGGCCAGAAAACCGACGGAACACGGCACTGCGTCACGCGTGAGCGAGCTCGACTATGTGTACACACCCACGCGCGGATATTTGATTTTTCTTAAAAAGGAGAGCTAAAGTGCCGCTGCGACGCAGGCAAACTAACCGAAAAAAAATAACTTTCACCCAGCTCGGATACATATTCCGCCGCAGGGGGCACGCATATAATTACAAGAAAGCCAACCGTCAACGTATCGCATCACTTCGATCTTTCTCCATGCACTTCCGACTTGAGCTCACGGGCGAAAAAAGATTTTTTATGAAGGAACTATTAATTGAAAAGCTACGGCTGCTGGGGCCGCTCGTGCTGCCGGTTAGCTCGCATTGTACTCGGCTCCGTCACTTTTTTATTCATTTACTTTTTCAAAAGATCCTCCTTTTTCCAGGAACAATAAACAATCACTAATTAGTTGAGATCAACGCTCGCCGTTTTAAATCAGTTTGCGACCTCCTTTTTCGATTCTCAAGAAGCAAAATGTTATGAAATACTGTACACGAGTTGTTTCATTCTTTCATGGTATACATTTGCAGGAATTGTTTGAATAATTTCTAAAAAATTAGTCAACATTCTAATCTAAGAAAAAGTATTTTCAACAGCCTCGAGTAAGCCTATAAAAATTTATACGACAAAACTGTAGTCACAGTGCAATAAATAACAGTCAACTTGGCTTGATAAGATAAAGAAATATTGCAATGGTTGAACTTGTAGAAAAAGAGCGAGACGTGAAGGAAAAGCTTTTTATTTAGCGTAGTTTGTTTTATTTATTATATATATAATCATAGTTTATATTTTCAGATATAAATTAGAGACTGACGCTGTATTGGTATTCATATAATCTATTCTAGTCACTAGAATGGGAATCTATATTTTATTGAAACATCCTATTCTTTCGGGAATAAGTAAGTATATACATTACACAAGACAGATTCACAGGAATTTGTCTGACATCATACTACCAAAACGTCTAAGGCAAAGATGTCGAGAACATATAGACTCTTCAATGGCCTTTGTTTGCTATAGCTACTCCATTATACTTCAAGGACAGACTTGAAACAGAATAAAATTTATAACATCAGTCCTTTGGGTAACCTATAAAGAATTGGCGAGGTTGACAGATGATTTAAAATTATTAACAGATGAGTTGATTCAGCAATGCAAGTGCAATTCCTTCTAAAGGCTTAGTGCACATACCTACAAGCGAGTTCTCTCTTACACCTATCAGTCTGCAAGCTCGGACGTGTACTCTTGTAGTGCCATGACAGTCATTACACGTGCAAGAAACACCCCCCGTGGACTATACTCGTGCGCACTGGGAGTTGAAACTAGTTGCTCGCCATACCGACGCCGCGAGAAATATTAAAAAAAAAAGAAGAAAAAAACAATTCGTGATTGAAATTCTATCGATGGTAACGTCTAGATTATGATTTTACGTGTTATTCACGTCATTTGATCGAGTATTTTTTCATTTGCAGAATGGAGTATACCTCGTTTTAATTAATTGGGCGCGATTTCTGAACAATGCATTCAACATATATTTTGTTGAATTAAATGTTGTCATTTGAAATAGTGAGGAAAATAAGTACACTAGTTTTTTCCTTCAACAATGCTGAAAGGTAATATCGTGTTATTGACTTTGTAAGATTCTGAAGAGGCGAAGAAAATGAAATACTATTGACATTTTTTCTCTGAACTCGCAAGTTCAACGATCCCTCACGATAGGATTAAAAAGGCAAAGTGCATAAATGCGTGCAGAAGAACCGCTACATTAAAATCGGCATTTACAAGAACCTCTCCTTCTCTCTCCCTTTCTACCTCCTGGCTGCAGAGTGACTGTACTTATATATACATATATATTCAGGACTGCAGCTAGCAGGCACATGTGTGCGGCAGCGCTTGTGAGAAGAAACGCGATAAATGTTATCGCGATTAAGGTAAACGCCGTTACGTTATAGCCCCACACCTGCACGTACATACGGCCGGCGTCTCGATTTCTGAGTTATCGCGCAGCGGGTACCAGGGCACAGCATACCAGGCGACGTCGCTGCACGAAAGGCTTCGGGAAAAATGCTCTCCAACCTAACGCTACATTCGCCGAAGGGGGAGCTGTTCTTATTATCGCGATACAATAGCTAGGCACAGCGCGGCCCGAATGAAAACCGGATAAATAAGGCGAAGGAGGTTCTTTTCTGATTCGATGTGTATATATGCTGCACGTATATTACGAGAAATCGCGCGTGGGATTCTTCTCGTGCGCGTGCTAGTTTCACGAGGAGAGTGACTGGAATACCGCCGCTTGTTATTGAGCCTCGGTCTATATGGGATTTTCTGGCTGCTCGCGTCGGGAGAATGGCACTGAGTCTATGCTTTCGTGGAGGCGGCATCAGGCTGGAGTTACAAACTCTTGGGCTCGAATATTGCGCGAGCCAGAGCTGACAAGCGAGACAATTCTTTTCAATTAATTCCTTCGGATCGGATTTGAATGAGCTGGGCTTGGGCCTCTTTGTTTGGCTAACATTATTTTAAGCAGCTATTCTCAATTGATGGTATAGCTTGCTACGAACTCATCGAGCTTCGCGCACGATGAATATAATTACTCGTTTCTACAACTTATCAAGTGCCACACCTTCTTTTTTTTTATTTTGCTTATCAAAGACATTTCTAGTGCAACTTTTTTTTTATGTATTATAAGGCAACATAATCGAATTCATAATCATTAGTCGTAAAATTTCAGTAAAATGTACTAAAAAAGAAAAGCGAATATTACAATTTTTCTATTCTTTTTTAATGTGTCATATAGCCATTCAGCGACTACTCTTTCGCAAAGTCGTGACATCATCTGGTGATTAGTTTTACTACAACTATCAAAGTCTATATTGAACATCTTAATTTACGCATACATTTCAAGGACTTTGGTATATATTTAAATAGAAGATATTGTTTTTAGAACATAAAACTTTATACGCATAAAAATGACCACAGTTTTTTCATTACTAAAGAAAATAACTATATATTTATAAAAATAACGACCGATGCAGTAGCACTTACCTACCTTAAAATTAATTATTTCCTTATATTAATTTTTAATGTCGAAAAACATTATTATACCTAAGAATGTAATCTTAACTATATGACGCATCATATTATAATAAGTCTTTAAAAATAAGTCTCTTACCTCGAATATTTTAGAAACTAATTATTAAATTTCAATAAAAATTTACATGTACATTGATGTGCCATATACTAAACCATCTATATAATCTTCAAGTGAATACATAAACAATTCTGGCAAAATTGCAATCAGAAAGTTGTAAAAAAAAGGTTGTGTTGAAAATTGAGTTGTCTATACGTATAAGAAGGCTATTTAGTTAGACCCATTATCATTAGGCAACTATTTACTGAAACTATGAGAACAAATTAATAATCCAAAAATGTTTGCAAAGTCACATTGAATATTTTTAAAGATATAAAGAAAAGAAAAGATTAAATGTTTTCCTTAATGAAAAATGAGAGACGGTGATAGTAATTTAAATTTTTTTAAAACTGTTTCAAATGCATTTTGTAAAATTGAGAAATATAATATTGAACAATAACTAGATTCTAGACGGAGAGAAAGAAACTCGTAAAAATGACTAAAAGTTTGATCATTTTGATCAAACTCTCAAGTGACCCGGAGTCAGACCGTCGCTTTTTTAACAAACTTTTTAGCAGCACTTTTTCCTACTGTTTTTGTAAAATTTACAAAATGTTTAATAAAAAGTGTCGAAAAGTTTGGTTTGACTTGAGAGTTTGGTAATTTCTACTAATTTCTATCACGGAAATTCTTCACGTAGCAATCGAGACTTTGACATACTGGTGCGACAATGTTTTTGAGGCAGCTTGCGGTAAAATTAAAGTAATCGCAGCCTCGTACCGATTCCCATATGTATAGCTATGCACCTGCAAATGCGCGTGCGTGTATGAATGTGTGTGTGTGTGTATATATAAACGCTGTCGAGTGAGCGCAAGTGCCCGGCGCGCGTATATAAAGACGCGGCTACAGCCAGCGTCTGTCTATCTCTCTGGTACTTACGTAAGACTAAACGAGGAGTGAGAAAGTTCATTGTTCCAGAAAGATGCAAGGCCCGCGCTTCGGTGTGCACGTGTGCGCGTATGTGTTATATATGGGTGAGCTCGCGCAGTGCCCGAAGAGCAGAGAAGACGCCCGCGAGAGCCGCTACCGAGTAGGTACGCTGCACAAAAGTGCAGATAAGAGTTTGATCGTCGAGTGTCGCCTGTCTATACCGTGCGTATCAACGCACAAGGGCTGGACCTTGAGACACCTTTTCTTTTAACCCAACAAAACATCTACATTTTACTAATTATTAGCTTTTCAGTCATTCGAAAGTTGCCAACAAAAACCATTTTTTAGAGAATATTTTTAATATATATTAAGTGCTTTGAAAGGTGCAGAACAGGGCCTAGAATCTTCTTGACACTTTCAGAGAGTAGAGATTGAAATTAATGATTTATTAATGTATAGATTTACCGACAGTTCATTTATTAATACATCGTCAAACTCCAATATAGTATTTACAGTTACACACTAAAATAGCTCTATAGTATAATTGGAGCTGAGAAGAAGAAAGCTTAGAGAACGCAGGTAGACTGTTCACAAGTCTCTTGGGTAAAAAATCGATAAGGCAGGTCTGTAAAAAGTGACTCATCACATGAATCCATCTCATATCTAAAATACCGTCATACCCTTGAACGAAGAAAGTAAGCGAAATCCTTGCCAAACAATTGCTCTTTACGAGTACATGAAGTTTACCGTGTGAAGCAAGCACTTGTAATTTATATACCATGATCTCTTCCAAAACCATATAGTTTATTTCTTATTATTTATTTATCTTGCATGAACTATTCATTGAACAAAAAATTACTTTTCTTCAACGTCAAAACTTTTTATAGGGAAAGCCAAGTGAATGCAAATGGGATTAACTTGCTTTTACAGAATTTTATAGGGCTTCTTGCAAACCCTCTACGTTTGTTCACAAAAAATTGTAGTTTACATTTCTTAAAAAAACAATAAGAAAACTAGAAGCAGGTCAAGTTTAAAAAATTCATTACAAGTTTTTATTTCGTTTGTTTTGTCTTGCAATTATTCTAACCATCGAACTATAGCAATAGGTTCGTTATAATAATTTTCTTTCACCGTACTTGTTGTGGAGCGCGGGGCGACCGCTTTTTTAAATTTAAACTATCTTTACTGCTAGCAAAAAGTAGAATAAAATAGAGGTGGGAATTCGCTTAAAACACAATAAGCGACTCAGCTCTTTCATTAGTGATAAAAAGTGAAGCAAATGATATGATTGTTGGTAACTCTATAAGTATATGGAAACTGCGATTAAAAGGGCAGAAACAAGATAAAAAAACCCGTAGAAAGAAGTACGTAGTATTTTCTCTCTCCTTCTCGAAGCCTTACGTGCGAGTCAAGAGGAAGTATCGGTACTACTGATGCAGAGCTAAACACCACGGGAGGGAGAGAGAGAGACAGAGAGAGACGGGGGAGGGGCAGGAGGGGAGAGAAAGCAACTCTGACTTGTTTCCCCGCGACGGCAGCTCGCGCTGCGTTTGCCGAATGACGAAATGTTTCGAGATCGTGTGCTGCTGCGGCGTTTGGCCCGATAAGGCGAACGCGTGTAAACAGAGGTGTGTGCACATGCGAACACGCATGAGAAGTGTCCCCGGAAAACTCGCGATAATCCTTAGCGGAAAGTGCGAAAGATTCGCAATGCATAATGAGTTCACGGCTCTCAAGGACCTCACTCGCGGATGAAACTTGAAAGGCGCGCTCGCAACTGATATATATCTATTAGAGGTGCTCGCTGAATGAAGCCGCTCTCGATAAGTTCCGTTCGATCGAACCGCTATTGTAGATTGCTCACATGCGCACGGCGCGCGGAAACGCGGTCGAATCAGACCCGTTTATGATCACGCAAATCAAACGTGTATTTTTTACAAACTCAAATGATCTCATTTGTCTTGTGAGATAAATAATTAGATGTGCAGACTTTCAACTGACCTTCTATAAGTCATTGCGAATTATTGGAACCGAAATTTTAATCAAACTGCTAGATTAAAGAAACATGTATTGTTTATACTTGTTTTCTTCATTAAAAAAATTTAAGTTTTTTTTTAATTCATGCATGAAAAAAATCCCTTTACTGCCTAAAAAGGCGAACGGAACAGCGAGTATTTCGATCGTCTGTAAGCAGCGGAAAATCTCATTAAAAAACGTAATAAGATATGTGCAACATGCGAGCGTTTGACTTTTTCAAACTTAGATGATGATATTGAGCACTCGTCTATCATTCGTGCTCAATTATTATCCCCGCTAGAAAAAGTCAACTTTCCTTCCTAGTTGCATAATGTACTATTATTAATTTACCTGAAGTCCAATCAAGTTAATTAAAAATCAAATATTTAAATTCATCCGTATACGAAATTTTTCCAGAATATTTACGTGTGAAAATAAATAAAAATATTCGGTAAATATGCGTGCGTGTTACACGTAATAAGAGAATTAAATTTCTGATGACGTGACACTGGCCTAAATAGATTAATATGTAATTAAAAAGCATTTGCTAACCTTAGGCTATTACCATTTTGCATTCGCTGAAGTTTAAATAATTCATTCTTTTTGAAAAACTTAAATTTATTATAGTTTTCAAGATCAGTTGATGTGCAAGTGGGTTAGTTTAATTTTTTAACATTATATTTCATTATTTTGATTAAATAAATAAGGTGAAAAATAAATTATTTATACGGCTTGTAAAAAAAATTTTGAATTACTTTATTCTAGAATAATGTAGCATAATAAAATTGTGTGAATATAATTTATAAAAGAAGATGATTTGATGATTTAGTAAAAAAGAAATGTTCAAGAAGAAACAATAATATGGATTCTACTGAATTATATGAATTAATAAATTATACATTAATATAATTAATACAATAAATAAGGATCCTTGTGACAATCAGACATGAATTGAATCATTTTGCTACAAAGTTAAAAGAGAATGTCCTGAACCAGAATAGTTTCAATATTTGAACCATTGAAGAAATAATTTATTTTAAATTATTGCATATCTATCCATGTTTCTAAAATTTTTGTACTTATACTTGTAGTGTTCTTAATAGCACTCTTCTAAAATTTTCAATATACTTAGTAGAATTTAAAAATTATTTCAAATATTTTAATTTTATGAAAAAAGAACCATTTATAAACTTAGCAGTGCAACAAACCCACGTCTCTTACCAAGCTTAAGTAAACAGAAAGTCAAGAAAAATTAATAAAAGTTTGACAAAAAAAAAAGGAAATTTCCAGTTATAGTTCGATTTTCTATATTGCTTAAATATCTGTTTATGCCATTTCTTTCATATTTCTTTAATGAGTTCTAAATGATGGTGTTGGTAATATATTCGACAGAAGGCCCCTTAACAGCATCATTCTTGTGTAAATAAGAATCCGGCTGTGTTGTATGTATCCTTTTTTATAACAATGTACATTTTTTGTAACAATGTGATAAACATTATAACGGTTTTAGTGTTTTAAAAGATATTTTATGACAGAACCTTCAATTTCCGACTAATTTTGAGTGTTTTTAAGACAGGTTAATGTAAAAAAGCATCTGGCGTACATATAACAACTGCCATAAGAATCATTGATTGGCCCGGATACAAAATCATTTTGATTATGCTAGGAAAGGTATTTGTATATTTTACAATAAAATATTTCCATACTAATAAGATTGCTCAATCATTAAATTGTATATTCTATGTTGTTCAAAACCTATACCAATACTTATCCCATTTACTACACTCACATTATCTGTCATAGAATAATTTGTTTTCTTCTTTAGTTTTCTTATTGTATACTAATTTTTTATTATTTATTTTCAAATAAATCTTTAAAACATTGAAGGAAACTACAAGTTAAAACATGTAGTTTGCTTACTCAAAACATTACTTGTTATTCAATAGAATATCAAAAATAAAATTTTTCAGTGTTGATCAACCCTGCTATTCCTCACTGTAGTAATGGACAAAGATTCTAGATATTTAAAAAGAAATTATAGCAATGACTGCTCTTTGTTTTTAATTTCAATCATCTTTATAAATTTTCTACATATTATATTTTCCCATTATTAAAATGAAATTTTATTATTATATAAATGACCATAAATATATTCTACATCAAATGTAAAGATATAACTGTGTCGATGTCAAAGTTCCTTTTCAGCGTCAAAAAATGATTTTAAAATATAGTTAAATGAAATTCTATGAAGAAGTAAAAGTTACTCACCTGTTGAGAATCGTAAGAATCAGATGATTGCTCGGAATCTCCACTTGCTGAATGTTGATCACTGGACACTCCATGTCCTTTTCGTCTCTCATCAGTTGTATTACGATCCATTGTATTGGAAACATCGACAACTATCTTGGCCACTGGCTCGTCTTTGGTGGGCTGGTAGGCCTGATGTTTAGGACTGAAACTTCTGTCCTGTGGCTTATTCTTGAACAGGCGTGTTATCACACTCCACATTCAATAATCACAACATCCACAAGAACAGGATTAACCAGTTTGTCAATCTCTGTATTACATCCATTTTTATGCACCGAACAATTCAACAAATAACTTCACTGAGTCCTATAAAAAAATTAAATGGATATTAGAAACCAATTTATAAAGACGTGTACATTCAATAAAATTTTGAAGGAATTTTCAAAGAAAAGATTAGTGGAATCAAAAGATTATCCAGACAATTCAATTTTAGTTATACCATATATTTATGCAAAATGCATGTAAAAATAAAACGATTATCATAATATTTATTCTCTAGATTTAAATATTTAAAAATAATATTAAATGCAGTAACTACTTTGTGGCAACTTTAAAAATATAGCCAAATACTTTAAAGAGAAAAATTAAGGATGCAATTTCCTAATAATAATAACAAAACTATACCAAAACAAATGATAAACAATAAACAATGCATGAAGAAACACACAAAAACTCTGTAAATTCTTATGATTAACTTCATCCTAAGTGATATACTATATAGTTAAAAAATGATTTTGGTATCATGTACACATTCATTCAGTACTTAGGCGCGTAAGGAACTTATACTAGAAAATGGGAAAGTCTTAGAGCACCGAGCAACGACCGGGCTCGTAATATCGCCTAGGAGCAGACCTTCCCAGCGACACGGCTATTTTTACCGTCCAAAAAGGGCAAAACTTGTCACAGGCACACACGTCTCGCTCTCTCTCTCTTGCTCACTCACTCTCTCCCTGCCGAGCGTCCGGCGAAAAAAGTCTGCGAGGGAGAAGAGAGAAGAGAAACCGAGACAGAGACAAGGAGCTACTGACCGTGCACACAAACATATATATGCACTGGTCGTGCGCTAGAAAGAGAGAAGCGAAACTCGTGCGTTTTGCCACACACTACCGCGTATCGATTTTCACCGAAGCCCGCGAGATAAACCAGGAGAGAACGCTCTGCGCGCGAGCGAGAATTTGAGCAAATTTAAGAGATGATGCATCATCACGGCTTTAGAGTGCGCATCAACTCCGAGAAACGCGGCAACGAGGCTCTATCCGAGGCTGGAGATGTACTTCTACCGTCCAGCATGGCCCGAACCTTCCGGGATCCCGAAATCGACCGAGCACATATCTCGGCTTGCCGAGAACACAATACATTGGACTTGCACACACGCGCGCGCGCATCCGTACACACAGTGGTGGCGAAAACGAGTTTATCGACTGGCGCTTTGACAGCCGCGGGCCACTCGCTGAATAATACACTCATCTATAAGCACTAAAGGGAGATTCCTCAATCTGAAAAAATACCTTCCTCCCTCATGCGTATCCTATATATTCTCTCGGTTTCTCATTTTCTCTCTCCCGCACTAACACGCGCGCGCGCGCACCCGCTCGCATTCATGTCGCATGCGTGATACTAAGTACTTAGTGTACGCACACGCAGGACTCCGCGAAACGAGATCGAGCAGAAAGACGAAGATGGAAGATGGAGGAAGGAAGCAGATGACTGTAATGATGGTGATAATGGCGAGGCCGTTGATGGGAGTGGGTATCTTTCGTATACACTCTGCCCGGACGTGCTAAATTATATTTTCACTGTAGTCTTTCGCACCTTGCAGGAGGACAGGGAGAGAGAGAGCGAGAGGCAGTGGGAGGACGTGGGCGCGCGCCACGGTGATATCCTCCTCTCTTCCTCTCTTCTCTTTTTTCCTGTCTTGCTCCGTAGATTCGCAGCCAGTCGACGTAGACACTCCTGCTTCTCCTAATGCGTATTTTCACACACTTAGCTAACTGGCGCACGTATACGAGAGCGGCAACGTCGTCGCTGTCACCGCCTCTTGGAACACTGGCTCGCGCACACGAGTTTCTCTCGCGCCAGCGCCCTTTCCGTGCTCTGGGGCACACGGCAGAGCTTACGCCCAGGACACGGTGTGCACGTAGAGCTCGAGACGCACGTATAGACTCGTCGACGTCGACTTTGCACCTCGTCGTCGGCGCGGCAGCTATCTGTCTTTCTCACTCATTCGCGGTGCATCCGCGCGCCGCGAGAGCGCCAGTCTGCTGCTAGCTTTGGCTACTGCACGATTCACGAATCACGAAGGAGATTCTCTGGATTCTAGAAAGGAACCCCGGTGACCGTCAGCGTTTCTGTCCGCTTTCTTCGTAAAGTTGCGTCCGCCAGCACAAGCCTTGTCTGCAATGCTTGAGTTTTTAACTTACCTCTACCACTTCCATTTTATTCTTTGTATTTTCTACATGAAATACGCGAAAATTAATCGTTAAATTTACATTTATTTTATTGCAAAATTATATTTACCTTTTTTAATTGAGTCATATCATATATGAGTCATGAGTTATGATCAAGCAATCACCAACGCTAGATTTCTGAGCACCTTATTTGTACTGGAGATTTACCCTTACACTTTTCAAGGGGCGGATTAATATGATGAAGATTATGACTATAGGTATATATATACTTGACGGCCAACGCATTTTTTGAGATTGATTCCGTATATCATGTTTTGTGGAACACGATGATGGGAGGATCTCAAGAAAGATATCTAGAACTACATGACACGTTCATGAAAAGCGTGCAAATTTTTCATTCAAGACTCTAATCAAATTCATTTCCATATGCTAATATTTAAAAGATAACAAAATTATTATGATTTTTCGAGGTTATGTTGAGCGTAGGTGGTCTTCCATGAAAAATAAATAATACCACTAACGTAACCAGAATTACTGAATATCATATTGCCCCTGAATAAAAATAATTTTTTATATATATTTATAAATGTAGATTTATCTTTTTATAACCTTCTTTTAAATTTTATTTATCGGCTGCTAAAAAATGCCTTCCTCATTTTATTTTATGTAATTGATTTCAAATTGTTATTTGATTATCTTTTATTACATTGCACTTAAATAGTTAATAAAGAAAATTATAATAAGATGTGATAAAATATGAATAACTATAATTAAACATTTAATTTTCGCGGGTCGTCTATTCTATTTAAAATACATCAACTGGAATGTTGACCGTCACAAATACATATATAGCACATGGTAAATGTACGTTGGAACTTAATGGAAGAGCGAAAACTTGCATATAGTTTTGTAATAAATGACGATTTCTGTGACAATTTTTGTCCGTCAGTTTACGTCATTCCAGAGATTCCTTCTCCAGTAATCGATTAATCGCCAACATCGATATTCGATTGATAAATTCTCTGCGAGAAATTTCGTGGAATTGAGAATGCGGCCGAAGGGTAAGGCCTCGTGGCGAAGACTTGGCGGCACGCGGCGCATTCTCCTCCTCTTGTGTTGGTACAGACCACGCCGTGCGCTGTATTTTCTCTAAGCGCATTTACGCGCATACCTCCGCCATGGCCAAGAACGAGGAGTCGGGCATTTCAGCCCTTGTCTACGATTATTTACTGAAGAAGGATTCGTCGCTGGCAAAGGTCTTCCAAAAGAAGACGAATGCAGTAAGTATTTTTAAATTTTTTTGGAAATCAGAGTCCACGCCGCTCATGTTACACGAACCGCCATTCGTATGCGGCACCACGTGGGCCATCGTTGCTTGCTTTATTTCGAAATCTTAGAAATTATATGCGTTTTTCATGATAATTTTACGTGCAAACATTTTTTTAGTACAAAATTTATATGAGAAATATATTACTCACGAAATTCCTTGGCAATATGTTGTACTTATCCCTTAATTTCTGATTTCTGAATTCCAAGATTTATGCTTACATCCCAATAAAATAATAAAAGTTTTAAAATTATGATGATATTTAATCAATCTCCAACAAGTATTTTTGATACAATCTTTCTTAACATTGTGAATTAATATTTTCAGCCTGCACTAGGAAAAGGCTGCCCTTCTATTTCAGAAGTTTATCAGTATTTCCAGAAAAATTCGGCTAAAAAGGTATCTGTAAAAAATGTCAAACAGAGTAATAGTTCAGACTCAAGTTCAGAGAGTGACGATGACACACCAAAGAAAGTTCCAATGGTCAATGGCAAAGTACCAGCTAAAAAACCAGTTACAGCTAACAAAAAAGAATCATCGTCAGAGGATACATCGAGCGATGATGAGAAACCAGCTGCTCCACAGAAAACGCCAGCGAAAACTGCAGTCAAAACTCCAGCCAAAGTTGCTGCAGTGAAAAAACAAGAATCTTCAGATGATTCTTCAAGTGAAGATGAGAAGCCTGCCCCACAAAAGACGCCAATTAAAGCTCCTACAGCAACTCCAGCTAAAGTTCAGCCAAAAAAAAAAGAATCTTCATCAGATGACAGTTCCTCCGAAGAAGATGAAAAACCAGCTGCTAAGCCTGTTCCACAGAAAACGCCAGCGAAAACTGCAATCAAAACTCCAGCCAAAGGTGCTGCAGTAAAAAAACAAGAATCTTCAGATGATTCTTCAAGTGAAGATGAGAAGGCTACAAAAGAAGTTATTAAACCTCAAACTAAACCCGTCAAGCCAACTCCTGCTCTTGCTAAAAAGAAGTCTGCTAGTGACGATTCAGATGATTCTGATGATTCGTCTGAAGAAGAATCACCAAAGCAAACTCAAAAACCACCAGCAAAGTCAACTCCAGTTAGTAAAAAAGAATCATCTAGTGATGATAGTAGTGATGAAGAGGAGGCACCTAAAAAGTCAGTACCAGCAAAGCCGGTAGCAAAATCTGTTGCTAAAAAGAAAGAATCTTCTAGTGAAGATGACAGTGAAGAAGAACCACCTGCAAAAAAAGCTGCAGTAAAAAAGGAGTCTTCCAGTGATGATTCAAGTGATGAATCAGAAGAGGTACCTACAAAGGTATCAAAAACAAAAACAACTGCGAAAACTACGGTAATGATTGTCCTATATCTCACTTTTTATTATAACATTGTTTATCCATTAATCTAATAAATTAATATTTTAGTCTATGATCTACTTTTCTTTTAAATTCGCTAATAAATATTATAATGACAATCAAATAATTTTTGACAAATTAAAACGGACTGAGTTTCTTGCATAATGTTCATAGACATTTCAATTAATTCAATTTATTTGTGATTAATATTTTTTGTGAAATATTTATAAGCTATTTATTTAATATTTTAAGAAAATAGCGAATTATTGTTAAATAAACATTTAAAATAAATTTTCAGCCTAAAACGACTCCTCAAAAGTCTTCAAGTGATGACTCTGATGACTCCGATGAGAAGGAAAAAACAAAGCCTGTTAAATCTGGAAAAAGAAAACATGAAGATGAAGCTGAAGCTGAAGAAGATGAAGAAGAAAGTGTAAAACCACCCAAAAAAGCTGCAAAAAATAATTACAGTAATTTTGTAAAAGGTGGTGTGCAGAATGGAGACAAAGTAAGATTTTTTACATATAATTAATCAACATCCATTTTTTTAAATCTTACCATTTTATAGTGAAAAAATATAAAATAATTAAATTTTTGTTATATTCTATTATATTTTTAAAAATATTACACAAAATTCTCTAAAGTTAAATTATTTTATTTTAGTTTTACTTAAAATAATTTATAATGATATATATGTTATTCACAGAAAAATACACCCTTCCGACGTGTGAAAGATGACGAAGTAGAGTTGGATCCTGAGCTGGCAAACAATTCTTTTGAAGCAAAGGTAAATGCTCGGAAACAACAAAAGAGAGAGACAGATCATTTGCCGATTTTGTTGAAAGGTCTCACTTCTTGCAAATTAACTAAATAGTAATTGTGTAATGCTAATGCTCGTATTTGTTTCCTTGCATTCACCCTTGAATTAAAAAAATTGTAAAGATTTGTAAAATAATAAAACCTGTTTCGATTTCAGATTTGAAAAATAATCTTAACTTAATTTGAGAAATTTCACGTATAGAACGGCAACTGACCTGTGGTTTCTCTTTGATTGTTCTAGGAGGAGGAAGGAAAGGATGGAGACATTAAGAAACATGATGGTGGTAACTTCCGGGGTCGAGGTGGCGGTTTCCGTGGTGGTCGCGGGGGCGGCGGTTTCAGGGGTGGTCGAGATGGCGATGGCGGTGGTAGGGGTGGTTTCCGCGGAGGTTTTAGAGGTCGTGGTGGCGATCGAGGAGGCGGCCGTGGAGGCGGTTTCAGGGGTGGACGAGGCGGAGGCGACAGAGGAGGTAGAGGTGGTTTCGGTGACAGAGGAGGTAGAGGCGGTTATGGTGACAATAGGAAATCGTGGGGCGGTAATGACCGAGGGGGCGGCAGGGGTAGAGGTGATGGATTCAGGAAATCCTGGGGTGACGGAGAAGGTGGCAGAGGAGGATTCAACAATAGGACAAGTTTTGGAAACAATGACGCGCAAGCACAGAACAAAAAGATTACTTTCGACGAATGAGCTCATATAGATTGATATAGAACGTATTGGGTAAGAAAAATTCTAAAAAAAAATGATTAGGTTTATTCGTTTTGCATAGGATCTCTAGTGTTACTCAAAGTGACGGTACTTTTAGAACAACTTAATAAACCAATTGAGGGAATGTGTGGGCAACAGTACATTGTTTACGTATATTTAATAAACTTAACCGTTCTTCCACACATCATCTCAATTGAGCCTGCGACTGGAAAAGGGACACAACTTCTGTACAATTTCTTTACAACTTCTTACACCCCCAATTATTATATTACATTCTCTACCAACAAAGAATAGTTTCTTTCATAAATGTTATGAATTCATATTAACATTTAGAGGGCATCGTAACCCATATAAAAATCATGTCACAACTAAAAACTTTTTTAAAAGAGAATTCTATTTTAAAGATATTTTAAAAGAAATAATAAATTCAATCGTCAAGCCAAATTTGATTTTCTTAAATTCTTAAATAAAACGAGTTGGAAAAAAATGAGTTATGAGTGGATTGCAAATATTATTTATTTCAAAATTCATTAATTGTATTTCGTGAAAGTTAAACTTATATACTTTACATTAATATTTTGATGAATCTTATATTTATCGTACATTTATACTAGACTGTTATTATTGTTAATAATTAGCATTTGGAGAAGAAAATTATTATACAGTTCCGAATTGTTGAAAGTTATAATACCATATCGAATATTGGTAATATTTGACATAACAACAACTTATTATGTTTTCAGAGAGGCGCAAGGGGTTCGTGGGGAGAGAAAGCAAATTTGGATTTGAAATATACAAGAGGCAAATCTTTTCGCCACGAGAAAACCAAGAAAAAACGCGGAAGTTATCGAGGTGGACAGATAGACACAAGCATCCATTCTATCAAATTTGAAGACTAACGTACAGTTAAAATTAAATGAAATTCGTCAGAGTTTCAACTACTAGGATTTTAATCATTTTTCACTTAATACATTGACGTATTATATCTTGTACAGAAAATGAGCTGCATAGCATTATATGATGGCGGCAGAAAGTTTTGAATATTTTTATTACATAAATTTAGCTTACAAATACAATCATTTACGTAAGACCTGACTTAATGTTGTTGTTTATACAACAGAGGAAATGTATGCAACATAATGTAGACCGTTCCTACACTTATTAGGAACCAATTTAGGTAGTAAAAAATATTAACGATACTTGTCATGTGGGGGTATCAATCTTCGTAATAAAATCAGAGCACTTGTTTCCACGTTCCATTGTTTACAAATGTTTATTAAGTTTATATCGATAAACTCGCGTTAAATAGGTTTAAATATAAATACTCTATATTAATTCCACAGAAATTTCAAACAATTTTCAATCATTCAATATTTTATATTGTGAAATAGAGAGTATTTATTTTCAAACACATCGCTTAGCTTTTACATATTAGTACTAAATTGAATCTAACGTCAGAAATGTTGTTTAACATTTTATAAATTGATAAAAAGTTCTTTGATGTGATTGATATATAGACGTAGTCTTTACAATTTATGTATCTATTAATCTTTCACGCGTATTAATCCTTACATTTAAGAAACCAGTTGTTAAATAATAATTTTTCTCATGTATTTGGAATTCTTCTGTAAAGTATATGGAATTTAAGCTCTATAATTTCATGAAATATTTTTTCTGTGAAATGCGAGGAAAATTTTTAATTGTATGTAAGGAAAAGCATTAATAAAGTTTGTATAATATCATTTGACATTAGAAATACACTAAAAATGGTAAATTTTATTACACTCATTATATATAAGGTAACCCAACGTAAATTGGCCAAACATTTTACCAGCCCTACTTCATGGTAAAGCTTAATTAGACATATAAGTATTTAAAAAGCAAAGAATACAGATTATAAATTATGTAAGTAATAATAATTGTCGATTAACTAGAGGCAAAGTAAATAAAAAAATTTGTTTACATTGATGTTTAATCAGCAATAAGCTGATGGACATTTTTTACATTTAAATTTAGAAACGCGCTTTAAAATCCTGTATTAATGAACACAAGAAAAATAATAAGCCATATTCTGTAGTAAGGCATATTACACAATTCAGTCATCATTTCGATTCGGATGATACGGACATTATAGATTATGAGAATCATTATGACAAAAGGCTTATTTCTGAAATGCTGCATACAAAGACTAACACGAACAATACAAATAAAAAGAAGATATTGTCTTAATCGGTTATTTTTCTATATTACCAAATTTAAAAGTCTAACGTTTATTTATTAATTTGACAATGTAACTATCGTTACTCGTTTGTTCTTTCAACAGGTATTAGGTATTGTACAACTTTATACAAAAGTGTGTTGATCATTGTAAACTGCAGCCTGAAGAGGTCGGCAAATTAGCCTACTAAAGTTTATAGATTACACATCAATGTAAAAAACAGTTATTTTTTATTCACTTTGCCTCCGTCTAATCGACAATGATTATTACTTAAATACTACTACTGAAGAACAAGAGATTGACAAGGAGTTTTCTACGGCTTATAAATTATTTTAAAATTTTTCGAATATTTCACTTGTTTACAAGAGAATTCGAAATGTGGTTGAATTTGCTTGAAAAAAAAATAAGAATAATGAAAAAGATTCTTTGAGTTAAATAAAAAATCAACTTTACAATCATTGGAAATTTTACAAATGTAAGGTAGCTCCGGCGATTTTTTCTGATTTATATATACAAATTATTTACAATGCTAACTTCACATATTATAATTTGAGAAACAATATAACATGAAAAAATGGTTCTTGAAGAGACTAAAAAAATTTTTTTTAAAGAAATTTCAATATTGTTAAAGAAGATATCACTTATTGAAAAAAAAAATCAACAAAACACTTTTTCAGTTTATATCCGATTTTAATTTTTATTCCTTGTTCAATTTTAGGGGGAGATACCGATATCAAAAACGGAAAATTTTAAAAACTTGCAAAGCTATACTTATCCAATTGTTTGTAAAGTTGTTCATGAATTTTATAAACAATTAGATATAATTATGCAGCATTTTGCAGGTTTTGAAAATTTTCCAATTTTGATATCGGTACCGGTAAAATTGAACTAGAAATGAAATGAGACCTTAACGATTAAAAGAAGTTTCTTTAAAAAAAAAATTTTTTGTTACTTCAAGAACCATTTTTTCATGTTATATTGTTTCTCAAAATATAATATCTGAAGTAAGCATCGTAATAAATTTTTGAATATTAAGTAAAAAAACCGCTGCCAATTCATTGACCCTTAGTTTCCTCAAATTGAATTTTTTGTGTTATTATATAAATTATTTGCTTTAAAGATTAAATTTAATAGTACAAAATTAATTATTCAAAAAAAAAAAAAAAAAATAACAGTATTATCTAATAATTTGAAAAAAAAGGCTCAAAAAATTGTAACCTCTAATATCTCTGAAATTTATGGACCAATTATTTTGCCTAAAGAACTCGGCCGATTAGTATACGAAATCTACATCTACCAAGAATTTCAAAGCGATTAAGCAAATTTTACTCTAGTTATGCAACGACCAAAAAAAAATCACTTTTTTTAAACTATTTTTTTTCTCGAAAAATAATGAATAAAAAAACAAAATTTATAATATTCAATATTCTTTATAATCATAATTAAAAATTATTACTTATGTCGACTGTAGTATACTATTCACTGATAAGAATTTTTCCATCGATCTTACAGTCTTATAAATTCAATTAATTAATATTAATGGCAATCAGATTGCCACTGTTTATAATCACCCCGCAGAATCGGAAATAAAAAACTTATTTAAAACCTGAAAAAAATATTGTTAGCAAAGGACAATCTGACTGCCACCCATCACCAACTTCTTTATAACCAAAAAAATATTTATTTCAATATATTTAAATTAATGAAGATAATATCTTGAAATTTCAACCAAATTTAGTCTTCACTGAGCGTAATAAGTGGTTAAAATTTTAAGCCTATAAATCAAATATTCTCTGAAAAAAATGCGATTCGAAAATTTTTTTAAAAAGTTTATAGCCTGAAATATCTTTGGTCATAATTGACCGATTCTTTCGGGCAACGAACTTGACCGGACAATAGATAAGACCTTCATCTGTGTTAAATTTCAAGACCATTAGATGATTTTGACTACAGTTATCGTGCGACATAGAAAACTCATTTTTTCCGTTTTCAATTTTCTTGTCAAAAACTATTACAAAATGGATTAAAATTTTTAGAGATTATAGCTATTGTATTCTGCATTATCATGATTTTTTTTTAAAAAATTGACCGTTCACATTATCATGATTTTTTTTTAAAAAATTGACCGTTCAGTTTTGGAGTTAAGCTTTAAAATAACACGTTTTTGTTAAAGACAAAAGAACCATGATAGCTAGAGATTTTTTTTTTAAATATAGGTAGGGTGAACTGCGCAATAGATGGATGGTTAAAGCAGACGAAGTGCCATTAGATGGACGATCTTTTAATTAATGATACAACTTAGTGTTAACAGATACACCTAATAACACTGGTTTTTTCACTTAGTTTTACATAGTTCTTGAAGATTGAGCATTGGCATTCGCTGACCGGTTAAGTAGCCGTGGTTTTAGTATACTGAATTTGATCGTCATATCGTATTTTTTTGCTCTCCAAACGAGAGAAATTCTATACATAAAACGTTTCATTTCGACTCTTTATTAATGATTATTCGAATACTAAAACACAAGCGTACACGCATGTAAAACGCGACAACATAGTTTAGTTTACAAATTTCTTTACTTAACAATAAAACTAAGTACTTATATGATTCGTCCCCCTACTAGTAGGTGTCCATCTACTGGGAGAGTCATCGTATAAAAATCGATATAAAAAAAAGTTATCGAAAAAGCTACATAATATTATTATTTTCCAGAAATCTGGAAACACATATACATACATAGGGACATTTTTTTAAAATAATATATTTTGACTCTAAATGACTCAAAACATCTTTCTAACATGTTATCTTGAAAAATTTTTTTTCAGCGTAACAAAGCTTCCTCTATGAGGAAAACAAAATAAAATTTTTATTTTCTAATATGCAAGAAATACAGATAAATGAAAAATAAATATAATACTTATGTTTATAGTACTAGTCTTCTCTAAGCGCGATTCGCGCGGCGTAATTTATTTTTGTAACCTATAACGCCATTAAGTACTTCCACCAACCAAATCATAAATAAATATCATCCGATTGGGCTGCCAAAAATTTGAATAGATAGGAAATTTTAAAGCCTGTCAGATACTGGACCTACTTCCAACCGATATGCGATATCCAAACCCGTAACAAGGGAGAAAAGTCGCTCAAGATTCCCGCGGGTGAGTTCACTGCCCGAACGAGCGAGGCATCAGTCGAGGCAATCATCCACTTTTCTCCCGAGTTACATATAGTACTTTATTCTTATCTCAACTATGGGCAGTTTTTTTTATTTAGAATTTACTTATTTTTCATAAAAGCGGGAAATATGACCATATTTCCAGCAAAAGAGGGAAATATCGTCATATTTCCAAAGGAAACAAATCTAATTTCGTCCCGCTTTTTAAGGAAAAAAGTGGCCATATTTGTTGAGATGGGAATAAAATTATTTTCGCTTTTTCCATTTTTTAATTGGCTCTTGCTAAACGTACGTCAGATGTAAAGTATATTAATTCAGAGTATAAATTCCAAAACACCTCGCTGTGATGTTTGTTTTGTTTTGAT
>JAPYZP010000651.1:913-23155 GCA_030522985.1 Torymus sinensis | reverse complement strand
CTGTGTTAATAAATTTTATAGACGTCGAACAACATCTTCTTTTTGCGGCGGCACAAATCGCACGGCACACGGCGCACAGCACGCAATGTGGAATCCCTGGTATAGTAACGTTGTTTCAAGAAAGGAGAGGAGCTATAGCGATAAGTACATGCGTGCGCGCCCCCCTCGAGGCCGGAGTATATCCTTGTCGTATGATAATTCGCTGGTGAATAAAAATTGGAGTTGGGGCATTTGTCAAGAGTGAAGGATATGCGTGTGCGGAAAAGATTACAAAGGGCGTATGTGTGGTGTAGCTTTGAATAATCCTGTATGGTAATTGTTGTATGTTAGAGACATTAGAGTCATTGATTGAACAGGCAAAGAAGGCGTGAAAAATAATGGCTGTCTTAAAAAATTCTAACTTTTTGTACATTTTGTAACTGGGCATTCTTACCTTTGCGAAATCGGCCGCTTATAACGCCGCACCTCTGCACGGCCTCTTTGTACGCAGGTACAGCCGGCAGCGAGCGTCGGCTCGCTGCTTCTACGTGCCGCTGTAAACGAGCGCGAAATCACGATAATCTAACCGGCTAACCCTTGCCGAAATCACGTACGTGGAGATAAGGATAGCGCTACACGGGGAAATCAGCAGAGACCCCGAATGTAATAGGATAAAAGTGGCGTTTATTCGCCAGACAGAATTACAGAACATAAACAAAGAATGTCGCGCAGGTCGAACGTTGTATTCGCGAACGCGGCCTACCGTTCACACTCGGCCAGATATTCACACAATAATTATTCGGTTATATGAGAGAGAAAATATTAAAAAAAAATTACCTCGCTCGCCATACGAGGTAATTTTCTATTTCCTATCCTGACTGGCCAGCCATATCAATACGCTCATTGTACTTGGGTAACGCGGAGCGACTATTCAACTTCGATCCGCGGCAGCCGCTGGTGAACCTCTTCGGCGAGGCCTCCTTCTCGGCGGTTATGCGGGGTGCTATTGTAACGGAGAATTCACTAGCTGCAGGCACACATTCTTCGCAATCCCTTCTTCTCGCGGTGGATCTGCCGATCCTCGAGATGATTCGCGGCGCACGCGCCTTCTATATATAGGCTCACCGAATACTGATGGTGCGCGCGCACGCTCTCTCTCTCTCTCTCTCTCTCTCTCTCTCGCGCGCGCTCTCACTCGACCGACAGGCCACGCGCGTCAGTGGTTGACGCTTCGTTCTAATCTGTGTTTTTTTACCTTTAATCATATTAAATTATTTAATGCTTTAACTTATTTTATTGTGGAAGTATTGCCTGCACAATTTCTTTTTTTGGATAACCAGTGTCTTCTCTGACACAATCAAGGATTAAGAGTACATACCCTTTTATGGAATAACTCTATAAAGGAAAAAAAAGTGGTTGACGTTTTTTCTCGTGCCGGAACTCGCACCGACGGTGAGGACTCTCCCCGTTACAATTTTAAATAGTTACTTTTCATCGTATTCGTCATAATCAAAGGGCTTTCTTCTGAAAAAAGGTGTTCGACGGGAACCGAATAACGCTAATATGCTTAAAATGTCTTTAGCCGTTTTTGAAAGGTTAGGGTAAATTTGCGAATGCATTTTTCACCATTTCAATACCTACATCTGTTTTGGCAGTCGCTCGCGGAGCTTGAACATAACGGTCAATTTCATCACGCCAAGAACAATGTATCTTTATTTTTTGTCGCATATATAAAATTTAAATCGATTATTGTATTCTCATCAATGTTAGGTATTATATTTTTAAAAGTAATTGTTAAGGGTTTTACATAATAATGAATTTGATGTACCTTTACAAATTTATTTACAGTGTAATTTTTTTAAATCTTGATCCGAAGAAATTGTCTCAAAATTTTTACATATTGCTTTAACTTTTGTATTATGCAAATAAAAAAATTGTATATAAATTTAAAATTGTGTATCACGAGCATTGCTTTTAATTTTCAGCCAATATTCATACAACCCTTTCATGTCATCCGTACCAGTCCACATCATGATTAATTCAGCATTTCTAAATTCTTCTAATAATGCCGGATCCAAATTTTTTTGAAAAGTTTGCAAGTGTAACTTATTATCTTCAATCGGAACTTCTGGAAGTAGCTGATTTTCTATTTCATTGCACTCTTCTTTTACATTGTTATTATTATATTTGATTAAATCATAATTTATAGCATTACAATCGAACGGCATTAAACCAGATGCTGTGAATCCATTTATAATCGCCCTTTTTTGTTCGATAAAAGATTCAAGGGCTTCTTTTAGAACTGCAGGAAATAATTCATTTGTGACCTGAGACAAATTATTTTGTAACTTCCACTTGTGCACAGTTTTCTCCCATGACTCCTTAAATGGGTGAAAAAAAGAAATGGCGAGGGGCTGCATAATGTGGCTCGAATTGGGGAATAAAGAGATTAATTCAATGCCTTTCTGTATGCAAAACGAGACTAATGGTATGCTGATATGAGAGGAATGACCATCAAGGTAAATAATCACTGGAAATTGAACCTTCTTTTCTATTAACCAAGGGTAAAAAACATGACTTATATACTCATAGAAGGACTCTGTTGTCACACAACCTGAGTCGTTAATTCCCATTCCCCAGCCTCGTGGACAGTTCTGTGAGATTTTCTTTGGTACACGTTTTGCGTATTTATACATGATCATAGGTGGTGCTTGAGTTCCGTCAGCGCTACACATAAAAAGTACTGTAAAGCTCTTTTTCTCATTCGCATCTACCACTTTATAGACTGAACGCTCATCTTTTACTCTTAGAACCGTGTCAGGCTTTGGGCACAGCTGAATATTAGTCTCGTCACAGTTAAACACTCTGCAGGAATCAATATATAACAAATTTTTTTTTTCCAAATAACCTTTTTGTTTAGAGAACCAATTTCTTAAATTGTCTTCTGTCACGGATACTTTTGAGGTTCTTCGGTGTTGAGCTATTTTAGTTACAATACTTGGATGACGCTTGATGAATCCCTCATACCAATGCCTTCCAGGCCTGTCGTCTGTGAATGGATTTGGCTTTTTTATGTTTCTTAAATAATACTGAACGCCATCCAGTAAATCTGACTTAGTCACTGGATAGCCTCGGCCGGCTCTGAGAGTGATCCACTCAACAATTTTATTTTCTTCTTCAAAAGACATTACAGGTGGGGGGCCATTTTTGGTTATTATATACTCTGGATGTTTCTTCTTTCGGTGAAGAGTTGCCAGTGGAATTCCGAAAGTGCTTGCTGCATTTCTAAATGAAGTTCCCAAATCAATTGCGTTAATAGCATTTTTAAGGGCATCTGGAGTGTAGTTTTTGAAAGAACGCTCTTTCGATTTTTTAGCATTCCCCTGGCGCTTTTTCATTACTTTCAGCTTCTTCTCAGTTTTTTTTTCTTTCATGCTGCTACTAATCCAATTGATTAAGCTGTAAGCATATAATGTAAAGAATATTAATATACATGCCTCAATTTTCTAGTTTATGGCACGGCGTGGCATAAGTGCCACTTTTACGCACGTTTGCTAACGCAAGCATGCGCAATAGTCGTACTTCTGCCCTGCCGTGTCATAAAATACTGTTCGATACACGTTATAAAAACGATTCGTTACACGATTGTGATTGACATAGACAAACTCACAATCGTGTAAGTATCGTATTTATGACACTAGTATGAAAAATACTATTTTTATAGGTTATTTGTAGGTTAGGTTTTTTATTTTGGAGAAAAATTATTTATGAAGCATAACTTACCTTTTATATAAATCACTCTATATATGCAATAAACTTAGTTTTCATAAAATATCTGATTTCCTAAAGATAGTGCCAAATACATTTGCAATCCTTTTGTAAAAAATATTACATTAAGTACTTATACACGTGTTCCAAAAACCAGAGCAGTAATAAAAGTGGGTACGTTAGAGTTGGAACACGCCTGTTCAATGTTCCGCCAATACGGTCACATGGCGAAATTGACGTACGTATATTAGAAACACCAATTCGTTTAAGCGCGCTTCGCGCGCCGTAATTTTGTTTTTGTAACCTATAGTAACCCGGCCATTAAGTAGGTACTCCCACCAACCAAATCACGAATAAATTGATATCATAACAAACCCTTAATTTTTCAAGATGGGAAAATCATATAATTATTTAAAAATTATATTAAATATTTCAAATATAAATAGAAAATAATACATTAAAAAAGTTTATTTCGCTCAATAACCTATTAAAACATGTATATCCTATTGAAAGAAAATCAATGATATAAATCGTCAATTTTCACTCGGGCAGCAGTAAATTTACTTACGCGAATCTTGGATCTGCTTCATTAGAGTACTTTTTGACAGAACGTGCGTAAAGTGCTATTTTTAAGTTAAGCGTGTGTGAAAGTAGTACTTTACACAGGGAGTGTCAAAATAGTATAATATATTACGCATCTATAAGGAGGAAAAAACTTTGGGCTGGCCAATTTTGTTCCTCCCGATGGGTGCGTAATATACTATTTCTTCAATTCATAAACTTTTTAAAATACACTAATTTAGACAGTTGCAATCCTGAATAACTATAACAGCATTATAACATATTTTTTTTAATAAATAAATTTCGTTCAATATATTATTTATATATCATTTTTCATAAGTATTCCACAACAGGGCATCGTTCCGCAACCGGTACGTTTTACCTTATTATTCATTGACCAACTTCCATTTAACATTTTATACTCAGTTCCGGGCAAAGCAATTTTTTTTAGTTACAGGTACGCGGTTTATTGTTCTTTGTCAGCATGGCTGAAAAATCTAACGCGGTCACAGCCTGACTTCTTTTCAGGATTTCCATTTTCGTGTATTGTTTACTATAAAAGTCTTATATGAAGGTTATATATAAATTACGACTCCGCTTTCCGCCGTCGAGTGACGTCGGCCGTCGGCGCGAGTCGTCTGCTTTTTCGATTTTGATCCGAGGCGTCTGCTTTTTCAACTTCACTTCGAGCATTCGAGAGGTAAGTATCCGCTTTTTCATCATTATGAATTCGACTTATCCGAGGTATATAATATATGTACTTTAGCCGACGAATAAATAGTATGCATAACAGTAGAATTTCCAAAAAGCTCTCATTATGGTATTATAATACCTATTTTCAGAAAAAATTCAGCGCCGCCAACTTACCAGCACTCAGTCTCCCGAAGCTTCGTCGGCACGTTGACAGGTCGAAAAGTCCCAAGATGATCCCCTCGTGTTTGGATTACAGCACTTAGTTGAGCATTACACAATTTTGCATTTATTTACAACCCAGTGGTTCACGACCAGGGTCTGGGCTCAACATGTTCTCACGAAAATTCCTGACCGTTAGCTATCGGATATCGGCACAATCAACTGTTACTATACAAGTAAGAGCTGATGCAGTCCGGCGACCCTGGCTTTGAGGTTATGCCGTACCAGCAGAAGTGCTGTTTTTGTTCAAACTGTGCGTTATTTTGCAGAAAATCACATGCCACAGATCCTTGCATCTGGCATGTCGCAACCTCAGGAGGGATCTTGTGCTTCGTACGGGGCAAAAACGTCAGTTTCCAGCCCCTGTTATCAATGCGACGTTCATTAGGTACATAAGCGAATCGAGTGCAAAGACTGAAAATGCATCAGCTAGTGCTGTTAATGCTCCAAGTGAGTTGTGTTGTCAATATTTTAATGGTACTGTATATGAAAAAAGAAGTTTTATTGATCGTTTTATTGTTTGTATTTAGCGGAAGGTAGTGCTACACTAGTAACGGGTATGTTTTGATCATCGGACAGTTCTATTATGATCTATTTATGCTTTTTTTTTCATGTAATTTTAATTAATTATACTAATAATATATTGGTTTTGACTATTAGAAGGTAAATCAGAAGCTGATGAACTACTGACACAAATCCCTGGTAAGTTTTTACAAAGATTAAATATGAAAAAAAATTACATAATTTCTTCACTCAAAAAGTCTTATATTTTAAGAGCCACCAACGCCTGTACAAGAAATAATAGAAACTGTTGTAAGAAGTGAACCCACACTTCAAGATTTAGGTCTTGGGAGCTGGTATCCTCCTGGAATGATCCAGCAATATCTTGATTTTTTACATACTGGTTTTGGTTTGCCATGGTGGGGAACTATAGTTTTGAGTAAGTGTAATATATTTATATACATAGTTTTGGTTTGTCATAGTATATAATTATAGTTTGCTATTAGGTAATATAATGAATTTTAATAATAAAAACCTTAAAAATTAATTTCATTCCAGCTACAATATGTGTCAGGATGATGGTATTGCCACTTGTTATAAAAATCCAAAAATACACAGCCAAGATGCATAATGTACAACCACAAATACAGTATCTACAAGCACAATTAACTGAAGCACGTAAAATGGGAGATCAAATGGAAGGTAATAAAACTTAAATGTTATTTTGAAATATAACATAAGTACTTAGTAATTATTTATTATTTTATTAGAATGAAATAGTTTTTCTAAAAGATATAAAAAAAAACTAATTCTTCATATAAAAATAATTCATGTAATGAGTATGTAATGGAATTTTAATTATGTTTTAGTGGCCAGGCTAAGTCATGAATTATATACATTCATGAAAGAAAAAGGAATTAATCCTATAACTAATGCAGGCTTACCTTTAGTCCAAGTAAGTTACAAAATGAATGTTGGTATAAAAGGAAAGAATATATTTATTCAATATAAATTAATAATTAAATTCTTAAAATTTAGGCTCCTATTTTCATCTCATTTTTTTGGGGCCTTAGAGGTATGGTAAACGCTCCAGTAGAAAGTATGAAAGACGGAGGAATACTATGGTTCACAGATTTAACAGTTCCTGATCCATATTATATATTACCTGTAATGACAAGTCTTACTTTGTTTACAACCATTGAAGTAGGTACAGATAGTGCAAGAGTAGAGTCAATGGGTAATATCAGACATATTTTAAGGCTTTTACCATTTGTAATGTTTCCGTTCATCATAAAGTTTGAAGGGGTAAATATAGAGAAGAAAACTTATTATATTAATTTTTTTCATTTGTTATAAACTGTAAATAAATTATTTTTACATTATAGGCGATTCTTTGTTACTGGGTATCTACTAATGTGTTCTCACTTATTCAAGTGAGTATCCTTAGATTACCAAAAGTAAGAACGTTCTTAAATATTCCAGCCATAATGGTACATGATAAGACAAAGTTAGCAATCACAAAGAAAAATTTTATGGAAGGATTCAAAGATTGTAAGATTTTTATTTATATGTAAACATTTATCCTTTTAAAGTATATCTAAGTTTGATGTAATCTACGAAATTAAAAAAATTATTTACTTATTTTTATTAACTCTAAAACATTATTTCAAATTACAGCATGGACAAATATGAAGGTAGCCCGAGAAATGAATTCTCGTATAATGTACGATGAAACAGTTTTTGAGAAAGCTGGCAAAGGACCTGTACCGAAGACATATAAATATGATCCTACAAAAAACCATCCACTGACTACTGCTATTCTTTCTAAGAAGAGAGATTAGACTTAGATAATTAAATATTTTATTAGAAATAATTTTGGATTGTTACATAAAATAAAATAAATGTAATTAAAAATATACTATTTACTTGATATACATAAAACTCATTCGTTTTTTTCAAATTGGGTACACTCGTAGTCTTTTTCAAAATATAGAAGACTAAAATTTGTTCATACAACTTATCATCAATTTTAAAACTTTAAAGAAAGAAAAATAAAGGAAATAATCTGTTATTTTTAACCGGTTCAGTCCGGATAATGTCCCTTTTTAAAAAAGTGATGACCGGAAGAAGTGAAGCCTCTATAGATTTGATCTGTGATTGGCCCTTGGACAAAAGGCGAGACTTCATGAAAAAAATGCAAATAAGTTTATAGTTTCGAGCTTCAAAATTTACTTAGTATTTGTGAAGAGTAAATGTACTACAGTATTATATAAATTATTAAAGATGCATTAAAATTAAAAGAAAAATATTTCCGGCTCATGAGGAATAAATTATTCTTAGCATGTTTAATAAGAAAAGTACATAGAGCGCGTGCAGCGCAAATGGATTTTGCTAGTATAAGAAAAAATACATCAAGTTTACAAAAAATAGAAAGGAATCGAAAATATTTTCAGTTTTAGTTATTTCTAATGATGTGTATTATTATGTCTAATATGAATAGCGTTTTGGGAAAAGGATTCAGAATTTTTTGGTTTTACAACAATCTAAAGTATGATAATTTTCATGAGTCACATTTGACTCATGCCATACTGAACCTGTTAAAAGCATAAAAAACAACTTGCTATCTATTGCACATTAATTATAAAAAGTTATTAAAAAATTGCAATGTACCCAATTTGAAGTACATAATAACATTTCATTTTTACAATAATATTTTAATATTAGGATTCTACAGGTTCTACAGCATTTTCTAAACACTGATCTATGACATTTAAAAGAAATTTGTTCTCAAGAGCAGCTGCTACTCTTTCTTTATCAGCAAGTTGCTTATTTACAGCTGTCTCTGCAATGTGTGTTCCTGGAGTGATCGTAACGCTTATTTTAAACTTTGGTGGAATAGTTCGCAACAGCCGTGTTCTTATTGACAAGCCTATCAATGTTGCCATACTACAGTGAGGTATCGTTGGAGTAAATTTGATATTGATTTCATTGTTTTCATTGTCTACCTATAGTATAATAAAAAGAAATATTACATATATTTTTTTTTTCTGATAATGATACATGAATGTCAGAGAACTTATTTATAAAATAATTTTAAATTAATTTCTTTTAAATAATTGTCGTAAATGAAGCTAAGAATTTAACGTTACTTGGAAAGATAACAATAAATAAATCCAAATAAAAGAGATAATATTTACACTTACTTCAATCAAACTTTGTTCAATCACGTTTAACTGCTCGAGTGTCAACGGATGCTCAGGATCCGTTATGTTTCGCAACAGCTCTGCAATGCATAATAATTAATAATTGTCCTTCCTTACCAATTACTGAACAAGCTGGTCTAAAAAATTACCGAATATTCCTCGAGCATCGTACTCGTCTGGATTTCGGTTCACATCTTCCAATTGTTCGTCCGCATCTAATTTCTCCTCTAATTTAGGATAGATTTTAGGATTGGGATTCTCCAGAACCTTACTCATTTAGTACGCAATTATTTTTTTCACCTTGAGAGATAAGAGAGACGCACGAGACGACCACAACAACGACGAGTTGACAAATGCACTGTGCATGCGTTTTCGTAGGTTATAATGACCTGATCGAGAGAAATGGGATGCATTATTTTTCTGCCGGGTGAGGTTCGGCCGCAGCTTGGGTCACGTGACGTGACGTCAGTGTTTCAAATGTTGACTTCGGCACTTCGAGTGATTACAGATTATTCTAAAAAATTTTATATATATTCTAAAAAAAAATTATTTTACTTACTTACACTATAATAGGTATTACTATTTAATGCTATATTAGTCTGATATTTCATGAATCATAATGTTACGTCAAAGAAAAAGATTTTTTTATTTCCAAAAAGAAATATTAAAATTTGCAAACCAAACTTTTTAGTTATAATAACTCTATAATTAAAAATGAAAATTATTTATTTCAAAAATCTATGAATTATTATTCGGTATTTTACGAAAGTAGAATCGCGGTATTGTACAATTCCGTAAAATTTTAAATAGAAGCCTCATTTATAATTTATCGTTTATTATTAGCCATCTAAATCAATAAAATTTGTTGTATAATATATCGATTAAACAAACTCACACCTGAGATTTCATTCAACTCCCACGCAAAACCATGAACTCCTCTAAACTTTTCCATGCATTCCTGTTATCAAAACCTGGGCTAAGTAGGTACAAAAGAATCCTTAAACGTCCTACAAGTTCTTTTTTATGAAAAGCTCGCAATCGAATTCCCCGAAGTCCCGTTGCGTCGCAACTTCAAACAGCGCGACTTCCCGATTGCGCTGCACGCCAAGGAACGGCAAGTTGCGCGGCGGTATTGCGTTGGTGTATATATATCGTATAACGTATAGGCGAATACCTATATATGTATATATATGCGCGCGTGCGCCTATATGTGCACGGGGCGATCATCGCGCGCGCAGCAGTAGAATGGTGGACATGCGCATATTCATGTCAATAGCGTGAGAGAAAAATATTTTGGCTGTCGGGGGGCCTGGAGCACCTTTTTCGTCGAAAAATGGTAAGCGGATCGCGGAGCTGTGATGTCTCGATGTTCGATGTGCGCTGGGATAGATGAACATGAAGTTTAGGGTCCTGTGACGATGGGTTTTTTTATTACTCGTGGAGTCGTGGGTCGCGCGCCTATACGGTTCCTGCGATTCTTTGTAGCTCTGGTTAACCTGTCCTCCTGGGACACTGGAGCACTTTCTCCCAGAAAGAACCGTCTCTCTCAAATTTTTGATGATTATTTGTGGGTTTTTCGTTTGGTTCTTTTTGGTTATGGTGCGATTGTTTGGAATTTTTGTTGTGGTTAGGAGTTACCAGAGTGCACAGTATGATGATGGTCTAACTAGTGTTTTTATTCGCAGCATAAGTTAAAATTTGCCCAGCGGGACAAGGTCAAAAAATTCATCACATTCACACAGACGGGGGAGCAGACTGCCATATACTGCCTGACGCAGAATGACTGGAAGCTGGACCTGGCGAGTGACAACTATTTTCAAAATCCAGAAGCATACTATAGAGAGCCCAAAAACTCGGTGGACAAAAAGAAGCTGGAAATACTCTACAGTAGATACCAAGGTGAATATTGCGCTATTCATTTCTTCATTTTTTTAATTCATCATGTATGCACCATTTCTAAAACTCAATTCAGTAAAGTATTTAACACATTTGGTGAAATTATATAGTTTAAATTTTTTAATAGCATTTCAACTTGCTTATTTGTTTTAGATCCAACAGAGCCAGATAAAATCACAGAAGATGGAATTATGAAATTTCTAGATGACTTGGGTCTTTCGCCAGAAAGTAAATTAGTTTTAATTATAGCTTGGAAATTCAGGGCAGAAACGCAATGTGAATTTACTAAGGATGAATTTATGAATGGCATGACTGAGTTAGGGTAAGTTATTTGCAATAGTTTTATCTATTTTTTTATATAGATTAAAGTATATTTAAAAATTAATGAAAATTTCATATTTACAGATCGGATAGTGTGGATAAACTTAAAGCAAGATTAAGTAGTTTAGAAAATGAATTAAGGGAATCTGGTAAATTCAAGGATTTTTACCAATTTACATTTAACTATGCCAAAAATCCTGGACAAAAAGGACTTGATTTAGATATGGCTATAGCGTATTGGAATATTGTATTAAAAGAGAAATTTCAATTTTTAGACTTATGGTGCCAATTTTTACAGGTGAGTTAATTAATTTGGATATTGGTAAAATGATGTATATATTTCACATAAATTTTACTCCTTTAACGTTTATCAAAACTTAAATCTATTTAATAAAATCATTTTAAAATACATTAAAGAAAAAAGTTACTTATAAAGGACGCTTATTCATATGTACTAATAAAGTACATTTTCTTTTGATGAATTTGAGCCTTTAAACATTTATATTTTTGTTATAGGAACATCATAAGAGGTCAATCCCGAAAGATACATGGAACCTACTACTGGATTTTGCACTCATGATTAATCCTACAATGAATAACTATGATGAAGAAGGTGCTTGGCCAGTGCTGATTGATGATTTTGTTGAATGGGCGCAGCCACTGGTTCGTCAGTCTCTTTAACATCCCTCTCGGTGATCATGTCAGTTTTAATTTAAAATCATTATTTATTCAGTTGCCAGCTCAGCCTGCAGCCACGGAATGATTAAGACTTGTCTGAAAATTCTCTTTCCGATCCTGCTCACTGTATAGTGAACAAAATATTTTTTCATATAGGACAATTAAAAAAGGAGATTAAAAAGTAAAATGAAAAAAAGAAAAAAAATTGTTGCTCACCGACTGGCACTAAGGGTCTCTTCATAAATTGCAAAGCAAAATCACTCTCTCTTTCTCTCTCTCTCTCTTACACTCTCTTACAAGAGAAACTTTATGCAGACATCCATTTATATGTTACATAGATAGCAATTAATAGAAATTCTGTTAATATCAAACACTGACATCATTAACCAAATATAAAAGAGCTCTTACATACACTGCAACTTTGTAAAAAATATGCAGATTTGAGTGTCATAGTCAAAAGACAGCGAGGCAAGAAAATTTGTCAGGAATTTTACTACTACTCAATGCTGTTTTGCTTAAAACCACTACAGCCAGAATAGAAATGAAGTTAATGTCTTTTATAATTCTGGGTAATACGTAATTTCTCTTTAAATAGTCAGCTAGGAAAAGATATTTTTGTTATGAATGTTTATAATAGATGTTTTACTTTCAAATGTGATTTAAGTGGATTTCGGAAACCTGTTTTATTTACATATTAAATATAAAAGTTACTTATACTTTGAATAATTGGCTATGCTAAAATAGAAAAACTATTTAGCAAAATCGTCACAAATGAAAAATAGTATTTTTGCTAAAAATCAAGATTTATTTAAGAATTAATTAAAACATTTTGATAGAATTTTGAAATCCTCTTAAGCTATATTTTTATTTAAATTATTTCTAAAGCTCTACTACAGAATTTTCTTTTTACAACAAAGAATAAACTTTAATTTTCTAAAAGCTTAATTATTTGTAAAATAAAATTAATTTGAATCCAATTTTTCGTTTAAATTACATTTTTTTATGAAAATTAAAGTTTTTATTTTAAATTTAAAGTTTAACTCATTTTTTTAACATAGTGATTTGATGTATTTTCCCTTAAAATATTTTATTCATGTAAATTTATTGATTTTTTGTTTTAGTTTACAAATAATTAAAGAGTTATTGAAAATTAAAATTTCACTTTATATTTCACTGAGTAAAATTGTTTTACAAAATTTAATTTTTTTATGTCAATAATATGCAGCAAACATACACTGCGGCTGTGATCAAAACAACATGTTATGAAAGAAGAAAACTAGAATTTTTCCTTTCAAATTTGCATTTGTAAGTTTAAATTGTAGAATAACAATTTTTCTGTATGTATGATACTATTACTTGCTTAAAAGTCATTTCATGTGTATAACATTTCTACATTAAAGGAAAAGTGTACACATTATTTTGTGAACATTGATTGTTACACTAAATGAAACTGGAACAAGGATGAAAGAGAAAGAGCAACACAATAGCATGACTGTAAACAGGACTTGAAGTATCACCAAGTATTTATATACAAAATTATGATGCAGAGATTTAGTTACTGTTTAATTTTACACCTTTTATAGTATACCTAAAATGAAAAAAAAAACGAAAACAATGTTCATATCTTGTTTAGGAAAACGTAAGTTAAGGAAAATTACAAAAGCTGCTTTAGATTAAGTTTAGGTAACATAAGCTACTTATAAAAAAAAAGAAAAACAACTAAGAGGTTTTGGTGGACTTGAATGATAAATGTTGAAACAAATTTTAAAAATGGATAAATTTAATTTTTATGCACATGTAAGAAGGCTTATTCACAATAACACTGAATTTTGTTTCAACATTTTCTTAAATATGAGCAAGGTTTTGAAAACCATTAGAGTGGTTGTAAATAATGTAAATAAACGTGTCGTTACTCTTATCTGAAATAAATAGTTCAGTATAACTGGTTCTAATAAAGTACTACATTTCAATGATATCTATGTGAGTTTGTTATTTGTAACATTTTCATATTTTTATTTACATGATTCTTTTTTATAAAATAATTTTACTGTTATATTCATATAATACGTTTTTGGGAAGCATATTCATTTCTTTTTTTTATAGTATTTTAGTTGCTTATTCATTTTTTATTAGTTTGATTGAATTTGAAAGGGAATCATGATGTAGATCAATCAACATCTGCATAAATTTTAAGATTTTATACATATTTTTAAATACATACAAGATCCTGTAATTTTTTTTAATTAAGAAAATGATTTTTTGCTAGATGCACCACATTTGCATTCACAACAGCTACTTTGCTTTCGAGATTGTTGGTAATATAACCAAGCCAGCTCATACTGGTCAGCTTCAAGCTTATAACAGTCATGTATGACATCTTTTATGTACCAACTACATAATTCTTCTAAACTGCCAATTGATGACTGTAAGTAATAGGGTATTTACAGTTCAATTCAAAGCTATCTCAAATTAAAATTTTCACCATCAGATAGTAATTATTGACAAAGATATATAGACTTACTTGTGCTACAACTAGTCCTCTATTTAAATGTCTTGCACTGTTGTGCCCATGTGAATCAAACAAAATCACCTGTTTTAAAATATTTACATGATTAATATTGATCATGAGAAGTATTTATTAATCAAAAGTACCTTTTTTGTTTTTTGCTGGAATGCAAAAAGTATTGATCTACCACAAGTAATGAGAAGCATAAATAAATCTGGTGATATTGGATTTTTATACCATTTGCATAAAAAACTTTTTATGTTTTTGTATAAACTTGTATCAAGATTTTCTTGAAATACTTTAAATTTCTGTAATAAAAACAGTTAAATTGATTCTTTTAATTTTTTTTACAAATTGACAACCAAAATTATATTTATAAAATAAAAATTTTCAATCAGCTAAATGTAACTTCTTCTTAACAATACCCATTCTTTCAATGTATTTAGTCTTTCTCCACCAAGTTTTAGAGCTTCTTCTGTATTTAAATAAGGGTGAGCTACCAATTTATTTTTAACAATGTAAGAATGAATACTATTTCCTTCTATTATAGCTTCTGCAATGATTATATTAAAGTTTGAATTGTCATCAATGTCTAAAATATCCAATTGTCCAATGCGTTGGGCTACCAGTAGACAAATCAATGTGCATGCTTCACTAACTATTCGGAATAAAATAAAAGTTTCAAAAGTAGATGAACTAGTTATTATTCACTTAAAAAGCGAAAATAGAAAGTAAACTAAAATTTTTTTCGACATTTGTAACTCACTTTCTTGGCCTGGTGGATAACGACTTTGTGTAAATTCTCCTTGGTACCAATATACATCAACATCGCCGAAAGTTTCTTTGGAATAGTTGGGAAAGCCTTTATTAAATAGCGGTGGCAGTGTCATTATTTTTTCGAAGTAATTTTTAAGTTACATATAAATTAAAATTTTTTATTCATTTTTATGGTTTAATTCATTTGTGCATTTTATTTTTTTAAAGTAGGTAAGGTCACTTAAAATTTTGTTATCGAAACATTTTGTTGATTAGAAAAGTTTGTTGATAAATTTTACTCAGTCGTCCATGTTGGTTGTGATTCAAAATCCGATTGTCAATTTGAAATTTCGATTGTGCAAATTTGAATTTGGCGCCATGGTTATCAAATGAGAAACTCGAAATGAATTATAACATTATTTCGCAAAATAAACATAAACATTTCTTTTTTTTTTTAAACGAAAAGAAATTAAAAAATATAATTATAGTGCAAATAATTAGTTGAATAACTTTTTATTATTTATTCCAAATTACGAAAACTGATGAAAGTAAGGTGTTATGACCAGAGCAGACCTTTATGTAGCAGACGCATCTGGACGACCTAGCAAGATGGCAGCAGCCAGGTTGAGCTCGAAGATCAAAGAATTAAGAATTTTGTTGTGCCAAACGTCGAAATCCAGCGAAGGAGCGAGGTAATTAGACAATTTCGACCTTCTTTATACGTCAAAGCCATAATTTTTTAGAATTACTAAAAAATTTGCTAAATTTTAGGGAATGTATAACTTTTGTAGGTTATGCTCAAAGTTTTCAAATAAACGTTCTAATTTCAGAAATTTCATTAATGAACATTACGTGCATATCAAACGGGCAAACCCCACGCTTCCTATTTTGATCAGAGAATGTTCGAAAATCGAGCCAAAACTCTACGTTCGTGCTGGTAAGTTTTTCATTTGCAAATATTATCATGACTTACTCTTTAGCGTATGAGATAACACTAGTATAATTTTTCAGAGTATGGCAAGGAAACATGTATTCCTTTAACAAATCTCAATGCAGATGACATTGCGCAGAAGCTCAAACAAGCAACGTCAGGTCCATGATAAAGTTGTTTTAAATAATTAAGTAAATATGTATGATAATTTATAGTTTTCAAATAAAATAGCCTGTTTACAGTTACTGTTATAAACCGGTAAGAGTTGTTTTTCTCAATTAATCCATACAATTATTTTTCAAAACGTTTATTTAGAAATATGTTTTTGTGAACATGATTAAAAATAACATTAATAAATAGAATATATTTTATTCTCTTTGGATGTGATTTTTACAAATAATTTTATAATTAGCCAGTTAATCAGCTATAATAATTAGAGGAACATCTTTATCTACAAAAATAATATTTGGTGTTGTCTCTAAGAGGTAGCTCTTATGCGCAGTGTCCACAAGTTAACAAGAAATACATTTACAATAATTTAAATTAATTGTAATATTATTTTTAATTTTAATTAATATTGAGTCAATTTAGTCGAATTTCGGTAGGCCAAATTCTTCTGGTTTGAAGTCTTCTAAACTTTTTAGAACTAATGTTGCTTTTTCTGTGAATTTTACTGGTAAATGTGCATCTGGTACCATCACAGTTTGCATTCCAGCACTTACTCCAGCTTGTACTCCATTTGGTGCATCTTCAAAGACAAGACACTAGAACCAAATTAATTTTTTTATGACTCATAAATTATGAGTATTTATTATTTTATTTTACCAAATTTAATTTCAAGTTGTTCAAACCTTAGATGGGTCAGGTGAATCTGGGAATCGTTTTGCAGCAACTAAAAATATGTCTGGATTGGGTTTTCCTTCTTTGACGTCTGGGTCTGAACCACCCAGCACTTTATGATGGAATAGATCAAAAATCTCTGTTAAGTGCTTTGTCTTCAGGGCAAAACTTTCAGCACTGGAACTTGTGGCTAATGCTATAGGAATATTGTGTTTCTTCAAATGACGTAAGAGACGCTCAGCACCTATTTACAAAGAAAGATTAACGTGTTACTTAGTTTATACAATATTATTAATATGTGCAAATGCAATGCTATAAAGCTATTAATTGTGTATGATTAACAGACGATGACTGGTGCCAACTTATGTAACTTGAAGTTTGTTGAATGAACATAATAATAATTTTATGAATGATAAATTTGTCTTACTCCTGAATAACAGTCTGATTAGAGAATGAAAAATTGCTAAAACATAAATTATATTTTTTGTATTAGAAAAAATATGAACATGAAGTAAAAATGTGTTCTCATTCTCAAGTTGTACACATATTTATTCTTCTATTCAAATCCTTTTATTGAATTATTGTAATATAAAGTGATCACAATCCATTACAAGAAAAAATTTTTTGTTAGTTTTGTTTGCAACTACTAGTTTTAAGCACTAGCATCTAAATTTTGATTTTATTATCAGAAAGAGAACTACTTATTAATTTTGAATGTGTTTATGATTTAGATGAGTTAAAATTTTCAAGGCTAAATTTGATTTAGTCATTTACACCATGTGCATCAATCGTTGATAAAAGACATAATCAGAAAACTTTTACGTCACTAAAATGAAAATAAATATCAAAATTGTTGTGACTGTTAAAAAAAAAATTACAAAATAATCATGATAACATTGACAAAAAATATTTAAATATTATTTAAAGAATTATAATATAAAAATAAAATATTTAAATTAGTTTCAAAAATATTTTCATTCAAATGCATATATATTTTTTTGAACAAAAATAAATTTAGAAAAATAATAGTAAATATAGCAATCCAATGGCTGTATGAATACTAAATTGCAAAACAAAAATAACAAAGCTGCAGCTTTTGGAAACAAATAAAACTTTGTTAACCTGGCATCATTTTTACGTCAATAAAATATTCTTTCTGCAAGCGATGATAAAAGTCCTGAAACTCATCGACGCTTAAGGGCAACTTGTAATGAGTTATAATAAGCCCAGCGCCAACGCGTTCAGGTCTTCCCAGCACTTGAAAGGCCAGGTCCCCTCCATAACTGTAGCCGTACTTCTCACAGATAGTACCGTAAATTTTCTTGTATACTGATTCTGAATCTGCAGAGCAAAAGCGAAAAAGGCATATTAAAGGGTTAGAAAAACTCAAAATCACCTGGAAGAAGTTTAGTGGTTGGAAAGATTTCAACGTAGTCAGCAAGCAATCGCTTCAGTAAGTCTTCGGGCGTCATTGGTAATTCAAAAGTGTCTATTATGAACTTCACAAGCTGGCTTGTGTGAAATCCCATGGTAACTGCCTTGTGGTCCCATGTGAATTCTTTACCATAAGGCTTAAGGATACGATTAAAAACAGTTGTATACAGATCCTCTGTATCTGTGAAATTATCACAAGATTTTAATAAAATTGTCGTTTTTTATAAAATATAAATTAATCTATTAAGAATTTATAGACATAGGATAGGAACAGAATTTTAATGATTTCAAACTTATCAATTATTTTAATCTTACTAAGTTTTTATTTTTTATAATAAAAAAAAAATAATAATAAAATTATTAAATAAAGCATAATCAGATTAAAACATCTCATTTGCAGCAACTCTTGTTTTAATTCATGGAATAGAATGGAATAGAAAAATTTCACAATTAATCACATACATCATATTATCTTGTGTATTACATCATACAAGTTAGAAAACATGGAAAGTTTATAAGAGAATGAAATAAGTTCAAGATTATAATTTTGTAACAAGTAGACAATTTTGTTGAGAAAAAAAACATTAGAAAATCTGTTTTAGGTATATTAGTTAGTATCAAATTAAGTAGGTATATTGACATGCTTAAAATGTAATTATTGTCACTTATAAATAAATTTACTCATTAACTTTGACCAGTAATTCTCCAAAAGATTTCTACACCCATATTAAAAAACTCTTATAAGTAATAGATTTCAAATAAACCTAAATCAAACTTCCAAATAAATTACTTAAACTTATTGCTATGTTAACTAACAGATTATTTAATATAAAGCAATATAGTCACTTGATAACTGTAACTGCATGGCCACATGACTCAATTTAACCATCATAAAACATATAATTCAAAGATAATGACAGAAGATCTTCCTCCATGAGCTGCAGTAACTTTACAATCATAATTCTAGTCCACAAAGGATTGATAAACATGATCACGAGAAAAAACTTTTTTTTTTTTTCTACAAAACAAAATTAAAGTTCGGAAAAAAAAATTAAATCTCGAGCCAAACAAGTCACGCCGCGTGTCTACAGTTACATCATAAACAAGGCAAAACTTAATGAGCGAACTGATTGATATATACTGTGCGCGCCTGCGACAGCAATGGCCACTTGGCATTGACACCTCGGGCAGCGCGAGTTAATTGCAATCATCCCGCTAATCAACTATCAAGTCATCGTTCAAAGATGTTTATATATAAATTTCATCATAAAACTGAACCTATCCAACCCATGACACGATCGTGAAAATCCTCGCCATTCACGGAATTTCATTCATAATAGCACAAACTCTACCCACAATTCGCAAAATTTCTGCTAACAACACGTGAACCGCCAATATCCTCATCACGATCACCCGACACTTCCGAAAATTTCGTAATTCAGCGAAAAGCTCGAGAGCTTCGGCTTTCGAACGAGCCCGCGCTCTACACACACCTATATACACATATAATCATCCCAGCGCGAAAAAATTCCACTGTCCACGAGGTCTCTAAGCCCCCCAACCGCGACCTTCCTTTACTTTCGCGCGCTCTCGGTTATTATACTCACTTATCAGCAGACCGTCCATGTCGAAGATGCAGTGCGTCACGGGGTTGTACTTGGCCATCCTGGACGAGAGTTACTCTATTAAAGTCCTTGGCAGTGGGAATAGAGAGACGGACAGACGCAAAGTGTCAGGCAGTATGTGTCAGAATAAGGTGTCAGTGTGTGAGTGTGTGTAAGTGAGTGTGAGAGTCGTGTCTGTGTGTGGTGTATTAGACGAGCACGCGGTGCTATCGTCTGCGCGACTACTGAGCGACTGTGCCGGCGAAGGTCGCGGACGCGGCAAGCATATATAAGCGCACGCGCGCGCGCCATCTCTGCAAGCTTTTTACGCGCGGCGGCGGCGGGCGGCGAATAGAGAATGTATAGATAAGCCGATATGATATACATGATCCTAGGGACTGCTGCAGGGTGGCATAATATGTGCCTATACAGCTAAAGGAATGATTATTGTTTTTCAAAAGATAAGATATATATAGTGTTCGATGATCACGAGAACTAGTATTTTTCGAGCTTTTCACGTATATATCGTGTTTGCACGCAGATAAACGGTCGATTATAGGCTATTGTCGCTCGCCCGCGGCTAATCTTGAGATAAGTACAGAGAGAAACATATAATAGATGCTGATCTTCGATATTACGACGATTGTTGATTTGAATTCCCGCCATACGGACAATGGCATCATATAATAGACGCGCCGTCGCGGCGTCTATACCTAAGTACTTGTTTTACCGGAGCATCGGTGGCAAATTATAGTCAAAGGCCATGTATAGGCGCGAGTTTTACATATGTATATGCGGTAGCGAAATTGTTTATTTTACTGCCGTTGGTAGGTACGTACTTTACTACTAGGCAACGGGGAAACTCTCTTCGATCGCATAATCACCCCTGCGAATATATACATCTATATATTCTAAAGTAGTATTATATGCATATGGCCGTATAAACAGTTGTGTTTGTGAATGGAAGTGCGTGTGTATGTGTGTGTGTGTACGGAGAATGGGCTTATTGTGTGATATATCTCAATTGGGCCTAATGACTACACGAGCGATTACTCGTCGCAGAAACTTATTACAGGCGTACGCGCGTGCGGACCCTATTTCCTTGTTCGCGTTCCAAAGGCTATTGATGAATGGGACGCGTCTGTAGATATTTCAAATTGACGTGTAATTATGTATCTTGTGTGCTTGCTTTGAGAGAAAAATTTGATTGATTTAATGGACATTTTTTATGTAGTTTTGGTTTGGAGGAGGCAGATTTTTCGTTGCCGTTGCGCAGAAAAAGTTTTCGCTACGTTGCAATCAATGGATGGTATGGTATAGTAGAAGGCCAAGGTAAAAATAAAAATTACACCAATTTACTAATGGCTATAAGTATGCAGGTATATATATCATGCATACATCTCATATTATGTATATTATTAAAAGAGGTAAGTAGTAATCGACAAAAATAGTCAGACACTGCCCTACAGCGGAAATATTTTTGTTCAAAAATGTTAAAAATTGTTAGTTGGAGTTGTAAACTGTTCAAAAATGTTATAAATTAAAATCTAGGGTTCCGGACGTTATTAATGGTTTTTAACAGTTCTTAACAGTTAATTATAGTTAAAATAATTAATTAGTTATTATTGTTTTTAGTTAATAACAGTTCAATTAATAAAAAATTATTAATTCTTCTTAAATATCATTCAAAATTATTTGAAACGTTCTATTTTTATTCAAGACTTCATTTAATCTTAATAGTATTCTTAGTTAAGAATCTTCTGCCTATACTATATATATAGGTATAATGAACGCATGTTATTCTTCTCGCAAAGGAATTCAATACTTAATGTTTTTTCAGCGCTCGTGAAATATCAGGGCTTGGTTGCGTCAACGCAGCTCAAATATTCTAACTGTACCAACATAGTTGACAAAAAACCGGTATAATGTAGCCATTCGATTCGCGAAATTTCAATAATTAATGTCATCACCCCGTTCCCAAAAAAGTTGAAAAAATTATTTATATCAAAGGGCGCGGCAGCGAGTTACTTTTTTTTCTTTAATATATCTTAGTTGTAGTTCGTCAAAGAAACTTGAAAATATTTTGTCAGCAAACATCACAGGATGATTTCGTAAACTCTTTTGATGTTGATACCGGTTTCGTGGAAAATTTCTATAAGCGAAGCGGTCGTACTTAAAATAAAAACATAAAGATTTTGAATTCGAAAGTAAGAGCGAGTCTGAGAGAACTTTCACGTATAATATTGTTAGTTTGTTACAGCTGGGTAATAAACATTGTATATTTTACGTTAAGAGAATGTAAATTTATAAAAATAATTCTAGTATTAAAAAATGTATGGCATTGCTATTGTT
>JAPYZP010000650.1:0-38517 GCA_030522985.1 Torymus sinensis | reverse complement strand
TTTCGTCCGGGGATCCGAAAACTTGAATGAAATGGAAGAGGGCTCGAATTTGTGAGCTTTTGTTATAAAAGTATAAAGATAACATCATGAAAAATTAGAAAGATATTGCTTAATTTAAAAATATTCTCAGCATATAGGTAAAAAATGATTCGCAAATTGCAGCGTGCTTTGTTTACATTAATTTCGATAACATGGCATTACATAACTCTTCTCACACATTATTATTGTGTAAGATAACGCAAGAGATTACATTAGCCCCGCGCGTCATGTTATCACAAAAGATTAAACACGACGTTTATAAGCGCATGACTCCAAACAGAATCAAACAAAATATTAGCATAAACTTAAGAAAACACTGTAGTCAGCATCAGCCACTATCCTAAATCACTATTTAATCAAAAACAAGCCCTCACCGCGCTATTTTCCCAGCGACAAGCCTCCCCGCGGAATCCTCTTATTCGCGCTCGTGCGGTAACTTTTCGAAAAGAGCAACACTGGCTCCCTCAATAGCATCCTAATACCCAGGCCGGAGCGAGCGACTGCATATACCTTGCGCTGCTTTAACCCACACCTCCATATACATATATACGTGTACACCGACTCGAGACGCATGATAGATAGACAGATGCGTGTATATCTATATATACACACACGGGCACTTCGGTAGGGCGTAGCAGAGACCGTCGTCGGCTTAATCCTTAGTTTTATAGTTTATTGGGGCTTAGTTTGATGGAGTCCTTCGAAAAACAGTCTCTCCCGCTGCTGCTGCGCAGCTGAGTGCCCGCGCAGGCCGCCCGGGCGCGCTCTGCTCTCCGCCCGCGTTAAAATCAATACGCCCGCCCGCGAGCTAGGGAAAACGGCTGTATATGTATATATCGCAGGGCGAGGATGGAGAGAGAGAGAGAGTGGAGAAAAAAAGGAGCAAGCAGAGCTAGTTGGCCCCGTAATGGATCGCGCGCGTAAACCGCGATTACCGAGAGTGGCGCGCGCGTGGCTGTGTGTGCGTGTAGAGGGAAAATGCTAATTCTAAGGCATTGAGGGCTTTGGGCGACGCGACGCTCGGGGGTGAATATGGGGAGGAGGATTTTTTTTCTTCCTGGGGAATAACGCCTTTTTGAGAAGTGAATCGCACACGTTGTGACGATTTTTTCGCCGGTGGAGTCTTTTACACTTGCATATTACAATCCTTATCGATCAATTATATCATATGAACAATAATAATTTTACTTTTCGTTGTCATGTCTTACCGTTCGATTCCTGACAGTCTAGGGTGTCGGTACTTCCTCGACAGCAGCAGACCACCGCCCCAAGCCGCCTGCAAAATCACCAAAAAACGTCCATTCTCAGTAATAAATAAAATCAAAGATTCGTTATTCGCTGCAAAATTCACGCTCACTCATCACTTAAACGGCTCCGCACCTTATATACCAGAGAGAGAGAGAGAGAGAGAGAGAGAGAGAGAGAACAAGCGAGCAATTGCTGAACTTCCTCGTCGCTTAATTCCCACATTAATAATTTACGCGAAGGCTTTCGGCGGATTGCGCCCGACCGTTTACACCCTCCGTCGTGTGGCACAGATTTCGAGATTCGCTGCCGCGTGTTTGGACTATTAAATTTTTTAACGGGCAGACCGTTTGCTCGAATCGTTACGCGCGTTTAAAAATAAAAAATAAAAGAGAGAGAGAGAGAGAGAGAGAGAGAGAGAGAGAGAGAGAACGCATTCGCGGTATTGATTTGTTCGAGGGCAGGGATTTATCATTTTTCCGATGCGTTATGTAGGAATATAATACTTGGTTGCGTATTGTGATATCGGTTGAATAGCGGCTTGAAGGTTTGACGAAAATAGCAATGCGTATTGTCATTGTTTTTTGTTCACTTTTAGTTGCATAAAAGTGAATTTAAAAACATTCGCGATAAAGGACTTTTCGATTCTAAATAAAATGTTAATCCCATTTAATCCTCAGCGATCGCTATAAATATGAAAAAATAATATTTTTATCAAACTTTTATACATCCAACTCGAGCATTTGAAGAAACAAAGGAGGAAAAAATCTCTCCCCCACGAAAAAAGCGAATTTGCGGCTATCTCCTCCCGCGTCAGCGACATCTAACGTTTCCATTCCGGCGTCTTCCTCTCAGCCTTCCGGCCCCCTGTGCACCATCGATATACATTGTATACAGGCGGTCGGTCTCTCGCTTCCGTCCAATCATCCGGCGCTCTCGAGTGAAAGAAGCATATACTCACGTCTACGTGGAGCCAGCAGTTGTACTTCTTGCAGATATCGGCAATTTCCTGGATGGGATCGAAGGCGCCGATGACCGTGGTGCCGGCCGTCGCGTTCACGAAGAACGGTATGTGGCCCTTGGCCTTGCGCTCGATGATGAGCTCCTCGAGCCGCTGGGGTATCATGCGGCCGCGCTCGTCGCTCGGCACCATCACGCAGTTGTCGGTGCCGAGGCCGCCCACGGAGGCGCACGAGCGCACCGAGTAGTGGCACTGGAAGACACGGGTAAGGTTCTCGTCGTTGTTAAACAATATTTATGGGGAGATGTTGGTGGAGAGGAAAAGGCTTTCTTCAACGACTTTCTCTCTAACTATACTGATAAATATTATGTTTTGCTGAAATATCATCTCTCGACATTTTTCTTTAGTGCAAACTCGAAATTCAGTCTATATACACTTTCAAAATACTGAAATTTGAGATTCACCAAAATATTCTGTATATTTTGTAACAGTCACCGACTTTATCAGAATTAGATTGATAAACTAATACAAATCATTTTGTGAGAAGCTTTTCAAAAATTATACTATGGCAGATTTCGAAGTTTCTAAATTAGTTGAAAACAAGTAAAATATAACAAAGTTATTTTCTAAGTTTCTGTTAATTTTCTTTACGACAACATTTCTATGAAATTACTTTAATTATTTCTTCCCTTCTTTTTCTCTAATTCGAGCACAACTGCGTCCCAGCGCAGTTTCTTAATTGCTCCTCTTACAGAAACTAATAACATAGCGGAAACTTTTCTTCTTCCAAAAACCCCCTTACACTTAACCGTTTCCTTCGATGAAAAATCAGTTGATTCAAGAAATGAAAACAAAAAGAAAAGAAGAAAAAATCACCTGATCAGACGTGAACATGACGAGCTGTCCGCCAACGGCTGCCAAGCCCTTCTCCTTGTACTGTGGGAACATCTTGTGTCGGGCGGCGAGGAAGGCGTAGAGGTTGCTGATGGAGCCGCCGGGCGCGAGGATCGAGTCCCCGGCGCCGTCCGTCCAGCCGATGATCTCGCGCATCTTCTGCAGCACGACGTGCTCCATGAGAATGAAGACCGGGGCTATCTCGTAGGTGAACATGTTCGTGTTGGCGGTGGCAGTCAGCCACTCGCCGGCCATCGAGACGAGGTCCAGGCCACATGATAGCTGATTGAAGAAGCGCGCGTGGCCTGTGTAAGGGTGAAGAGGGGAGACGAAAGGGTTTCATTAATTGTTGATGTTTATTTTTACTCTAAGTCGGGCAAATATATCTAGAAAGTGGGCAGTTCTATAAAATTACACGGACAATAATTTATTCTTATTAGAAGTAAAAATAGACTCACATTCTCATAATGATTATCGTTATTTATAGTAAAAATTATCAAAATAGTACTACAAAATTTTCCTCAGTGCACATGATATAATGCCATTTTTACTTGAAAAATAGAACACTTGATGATAAAAAGTTTAGTTATTGCAGTATCAATTGACTCTATTCAAGAATTTTAGGCTGAATGTTAACCAAATCTTCATTAGTCAGATTCCAAGTTGGCAACTGGTACGTAAACTTGGATTCCTACTTTTTCCTCTTATCTACAACGACATAGGCAAAGTTTAAAAGGCGAAGGTCGACGCAGCCACGTCAGCCATTTCTCCAACTTCAGGTTACACGATCAAGCCCCGAACTTCGGCAATTACCCAGCAATCAAAAAATCCAGCTCTCCCAGTAACCTTCGCAGACACGCGCAACCTTTCACTTGACAATCACCGGCGGTCACCTATAAATCACCGCACTCTCACGCAAAACTTCTCCTCCCACCCTCTCTCCCGTATTACACCGCGCCGCGTAATTAATAGCCCCAGCAAAGGGGTGAGAGTGAGAGAGAACACTCCCTGTCTCTCTCTCTCTCTCTGCCTGTCTCTCGTCGAGAGCGTCGAAAAGGCTTTCAAACGCAGAGAAAGGTTAAAGTGCGCGGGCGGGTGGGGGCGAGCTCTCTAAGCCCGTTGTCATCCGCTCGGCTGAGCATCGAGCCTAATGCCTGCCTGCCTGCTTGTGCGCGCGAGGGTGGCGCCCGCTGCTGCTGCTGCTGCTGCTGCTGCCGATGACTCTGATGTTTTTTTCCCTGTTTGGAGAAGCAGATCTCAGAGCAGTTGTGCAAACGGTGGACGCACGAGGTGCTGTAAGTTGTAAGTAGGTAGCACGTGCGCACCCGCGGGTAGGAATTTTTCGGACTCATGTGTGAGAGATATGTGTGTTGGTACGTGTCTCTGTGAGTGGACTGCAATGACGCTTTGATGATTGTTATATATAATTGCGGGGAAAAGCTGTGAAAATGTGCAGGGGAATGATTTATTTGTCAGAGTAGTTATTGATTGTTTTGTTGAAAAGCGAGTGCGTTGATGATTATAAACGTGTCGAGTGCGTATATGGAAATCGGATTTTCAATAATTTTGATAATGTGCAAAAATTAAGAGAATACATTAGTGGATTTAATTTTTGAAAAGTATATGGTTAAGGTAAATATTAGCATCCGTAAAACATTTACTTTTACCCGTAAAACAAATACTCGATGCATTTAAGTGTTACGGTATAATTGCCAAAATTACGCATATATAGTAAGAGATAAAAAGAGTGATGTATGAGTATTGAGAATATTGTACTATCATGATTAAAACTATATAATCTTATCTGTTTTGATGATGTTTTTGGCAAGTGTCAAATACGTGTCACCCTAAAAATCGAACGGACCATTGTTTCTTGATTAAACGCGATATTATCAGTGGTTCCTTTAATCAAATTTTCTGGAATGGACTCTTATATTACGATGAATACGTTAACTTCACAAATGTTAATAATATGTACTTAGCGATATAGTGAGCTTTAATTACAAAAAGATTAACTTATTCTAACGTAATCAATTGCGAGAGTTTACTCATGGAAATTTCCATGGAGGCATTACACAGCAAAATAGTATGTTTTCAACATAGCAACACAACAATTGATCGATTTTCTCTCCTACTAAAAATCGACTTAAAAGTGTTCGCCGAGTCCACCTCCGATTCTCCAAAAATACGCCAATATTCTTATAAAAAACAATCCCCCGCAAAAAAGCTCTCCAGATCAGCCTCCCTCTGGCACCCTCGGCTAAAAGCTCTTGATAAGCGCGCGCGGGCGCCCGTCAAGTCTTTCGAAGTCATAGCCCAAAGCATCCAGCGAGAGAGATTAATCAAGGGCTGCTGCGCGTTCCTTTCGCTTCGCGGGCCAAATTCGCGCAAAAGGCCCGGAGAGAAAGAGAGAGAGCATTTTAATCTTCTGGAATTACAGTCTGATTGACGTGTGACGTTCGCTCCCGCTGTGGGGAGCCCCTCCCCTCCCCCTCTTACGTATACGAGGATTTTCTCGCGCTGCACTTTTCCTCTTTCTCGAAGTTCACTGATCTGGATACGAGTGAGAGAGGGAGGACATCTGGCGGGGCTGTTAAAGCGAAAAATTACGGGGCTGCGAGAGAGAGAGAGGGGGATTTTTCTCGGGTTGTGTGTGTGTGTATATACATGTAGGTATTGAGATAGATAAATCGTCGGCAGTTGGTTTTGACATGCGAGAACGCGATCGATATATTATTGCGTGCTTATGAAGCTAATTTCGCGCGTCGGCCCGCTCTTAATATCTCAACATTGACCGATTACGTGGTGCGCGTTGATTCGATAAAGTAAAAGTCGAGGCGACTCTCGAGGGTTCTGACCTAAATATATTGTTAAATCTTCGTCGTTATATTGGTAACATTTAAAAACCAGAGAGTTATACAATATATCATCATAGCGTAAAATGCGGTGTATATAGAAAGCGTATAGCGGGCGGCCACTCAATGGATACACAATGGAAAGCCACCTCAGTGTTATTAAGTCTGGAATTATCAGCTTAGTCCGGGTCATTTCCGTAATAGAAACTTAATCACTGCAGCGGGACGGCGAACGAATGTATCAAGGCCTGGGCGACTCGAGCGAGCGATCGCAGCTGCAGCTGCGATTAATTGTCGCGCCGAACTGCTAAAAGCGATTTGGAAACTTAGTTGCATGCGCGAGCGCTTATAATGCGCCTTGTAAAGTTTCTTCGATAAATCTTGCCCTATTGAATGTCGCTTTTTCACTGGAGCTATTTTTTGTTCTCTTGCGCACGATTATTTCTTCATTTGTGTCGCTATCAAATTCTTGTTTCCTGCCACAAGTGTCGACTTGCGTAAAAAGTAGGATTATATGTAAAAACGCAATAATTGCCTAATAATATTTGCATCATTATAGGTATAATACTATTAATTCTACATATAATAGTTTAATTCTACAGCTCAGCAGCGCAGCTCTCCCTCACATTCATTCCCTATCCCTGAGCTTCGAAAAAGCAAGGAAAAACCGAGAGTTTATACGGCCGTCAATAAATTTATATCATACCGCAGCATTACACCGTCGCCCCTTGCGTGCGCGCTCCACAAGAATCTCCCACGATAATTCCCTCGCTCTCTTATCCAGCCCATTAATCAGGGACTTTCCTATCATAGACAAATCGGCGGAATCTCTATCCCTCAGGAAAATCGAAAAAACTCCCTCTCCCTCCTCAAAGTCCGACGACGACGAGGACAACGACGACGCCGGCGTTTGTCGCTCGTCTCTGTTATATTCGCAATTACCCAGGGAGACTGCGTCCGGCTATACACTGCGTCTCGTGTCTCTCTCGAGGGGTCGTCGTCGTCGCCCGCATTTTGCGCGTCACACGCGTCGCTGCGCGACTAGATTGTTTGCGCAGCGGCTCTCAGCGTACGGGATCCTTTTAAAAAGAGAGCCTCGAGAGTTGTATAAAGCAGAGCGAGGGTGAGTCGGATGAGAGTAGGAGTAGGCGAGATAAGCCGCGGACTACTGCTGCTGCTGCATTATGCAGATTTAACGGGCCGGCTATTCCGGCTGTAAGAGGATTTTCTGGGGCGTATGCGCGCGTGTGAGATGGCACCTGATGCCGAATGGACGGCTGGTAATGAGCGCAGGTTAATGTTTAATGTGCAGGTGAATGTGCTCGTCGTAGGTAGCTCAAGAACGAGACTTTGGGGCTTTGCGCGACGGTACATTTTGGAATTATCGAAAAAATTATCTTTCAACGCGAACAATTAATTATCAAATTTGATAGCGCTTTTGAAGGGCAATAAATTACCGAGCGATTATGTAAAGCGCAGGTATATATAGTAGCTGCACCAAGCCTATATCTAAAATGCTTCGTTATGTCAATCTTTGACATTGAAATATGTGCCCGATTGAGCAGATTTTACGGGAAAAAAAAATTATATGCTTATATATGAGATATCATTCTCTTATGAAACGTCTGGGCAAACGATTATACACCTTATATTAATAATAGTGGCATTACGCTACACATCCCCAGTCCACCAACTACTCTATCCTCTTAAAAATAGACTCACCGTGTGGATGATCCAAGAGCGCGAAAAACCGGGCAGGAACAGCGATGATAAATCGCCGGGGCTTTCGCAGTGTGTAACTGGGGCTCTATTCACCTACGATCAATCACGTGCAATTCGCCCCGCGCGAGTGAAGAAAAATAAAACATTCTCCTCCGCTGCTGCTACTTACACATATGCAGCAACAAAGGAAAATCGATATCGCGTCGTTCTTCCGAATGATCTCGCGCCTCTTTCGCGCACGAGCGAGTCGACGGAGAGGGAGTATTGAAATTCCTCGGGATCTTGCAGTTGCATTTTTCAACTTCCCGTGGATTTTTGCCCACCACCCCACCGAGTTTCGGTATTTCCCGGCCGGGGGTGGGGGCATTTTCTTGGAAAAATAGCGAGAGATTTGTGGAACGCGAGAAGGAAAGAGGAGGAAAATTACTTTGAAGTGGGGATACGGAGGGATTGAATGTTAATCATGAGAAGAATGTCCGGTGCGCGAGAGAGGATCTTATAGAGGAGGTTTACTTCGAAGAGAAGTGGACGATTTACGTCTGTTTGAATTATCCTTTTTGTAGTAGCAGAAGTTGAGAAATAAAATATTTAAATATGTAATATACTGTAATTTTGCGTAAACTTTGTAGCGTTTTTGTTTTCGTAACCTAGCAACCCATTGCTCCCACCACCCAAATCATGACTAAATTGACTTCTCCACAAATCCATCATTTTTTAAAGAATATAGGATTCCTTATACATTCGAGCTTCATTCTTGCACCGTAAACTCTACAACTTGACAAAAGCCAATCTTTTCTTTCTCCTTACCCATCCCAACTTTAAACTTTAATCGTCGCATTGTAAATCTCGGCGCTCCCGGCTAGCAACAATGCATCCCCTGCAAAACAAAAAGCACCGCATCATGTCTCTCTTTCTCTTTCCCCTCTGCGCGCACCGGGGGCACAAGTCGAACCGATTGAAATTCCAGCGGGGCATCGGCTTTTTTCTCCGCTCGCACTAAAAACTCTCTCTCTCTCTCTCTCTCTCCCTCTCCCTCCTGCGCTACTACTACAGGCGTCCCCCTTAAACGAGAGCAAGGGAGAGAGAGAAAATCTTGTAGAAATGGCTCTTAATTACACCGATCCCATTGAATTTCGGCCGGCGCTGCTCGCCCCCCGATGCCGCACGTGCGCCGCAGAAGTGTTTCTCGAGTCCCCCCTTCGTGAACGCTGTACACTATACGCGCGCGCGCGTGCGTGTGTGTGTGTATGTATACAGTTGTATACAGAGAGATCCACTTTGGGATTTTCCTCCGCAAATTCCTCTGTGCACTGTGAATAATTGGCCAAACGCGCGCGGAGGGTGAGTCGTGTATAATTGTGGGCTTTCGCGATTTTCCGTCCGGCCGAGCGGTTCATCTTTTCCAGCTTTCCCCGCGTGATGCGCAGTGACGTTTGATATGCCTCAAGCTATAGTTATGGGGGGGACGGGGAGAATCGAAATTTCGGGATGGCTGCGCGTGAAATTCTTTTTTTATTGGATGGTTGGTGTGATGGATGGGAAGCGCGAGGTGCAGCGTAATGTCTTTTTGTGTGTGTGTGCATTTTTTTCTTTTGCTGAGAGTTTGAGTTTTTTTTTAATGGGGGCGAGGTGGAGGTAGTTACCGTGATTTCACGGCTAGGATTACGAGGAATTTATTATTTAGGATGGGAGATGAGATGGGGATGGGCGATGGGGCGCTTGTACGACTTTTTATACAGATTTATAGTTTATAACATGGCTAAGATGGCCTGGGTGTGAAAAATAACGATTGCTATATAAATTCTGTTTTAGAAAGTTGAAAAAAGAATTACTGGATATATCCGTATTTTTCGTATGAAAAATGTTTGCATTTCAATAGACTTATATAATCTACGATATATCCTATAGTTAATCTGATCAATCCCTAATCATATTCAAACTATGTATGAGAACCATTAAAATGCAGATTATATTAGTCAATAAAAATTTTTGACTATAGCCCTGATTTTATTTTTATTACACAATATCTCATCCTCTCAACATCCTAACTCACGCGAAAAACTATAGGATTAAACCACTAGTGTCGGCCATTACTCCTCTAAACCTCCCATTACAACTAAAAATATCCGCGCCTAGCGAACTAATCCTGCAACCATATTGAAAAAGAAAGTAACCGTAAGTCAACTCTCCGTCGGATTTAAATTGGCCGACCCTCTCGGCATCCCCGTAATCCTTATCTATATACGCAATATTTGCTCGTTTTAACGACAGCTCAGCCCCCGCCCCTCTCATCTCGCGATTGTAATATCGAGAGATCGATAGTGGCGGGGAACGATGACAGAGGGTGGCTGGATAGCTTCTTTTTTTTCTTCTTTCCTCGAGGTATCGCATAGGATGGCCGGTTATGAGTGATTTTTATCTGTCGGAGATAAGGCGGCGCTGCGTTTTTTTTTCTTTCGGCAAGATAAGCGCTGGTGAGGATGATTGAATGCGGTGTCGATTGTTAATGATAAGGAGGTGGGAAGTTGTTTATTTTCTTTGGGTTTGGTTTGCGACGTAAAAAGGTAATATAGTGGTTAATGGAAAAATATACGGGAATGAGGCGAAGGAAGTAAAAAAATTTTACTGCTGACGGGAGTGCGCGGGACTCCGAGTTTGCAACGTTGAGCTTTCCAAAGTAGGTTAATACGTTACGTATCTTTTTTTTTATACGCGCTCTCGAGAGAAATTTCGTTTTTTGTCTGGCTTAAAGGCGGAATTACGCGCGTCACGTACACCCGAGGATAATTCTTCTTCCAGCGGCGTAATGGAGTCACGGAGCTAAACTAATTTTTCCTGCAAGTTTGCCGCCACCCTTTTGTACTCTTAAACTCAATCTTTCAGCCAATCTACTGTATTTTTTTCAGTCGTTCTTATATTCTATTACTAAATCAACTACAATTCATGGATTTTATTTGAATTATTATTCCTTAGTTGAATTAATGTTATTTATAAAATAATATTCGCGAATTTTGCAAGGATAAATTCAAAATGATCCCCTATACTTTTACTTTATTTTATCGGTAACATTTTCAATCTCATATTTAATCAATAAAAATAAACAACGCACTTGTCTGTCACACTACGAAAGTCACTTATCATTCATTGCCTTATACAAAACACAACGTACGCCACACTATCTCTCCACCGCTAATCCGACCAACAATCCCCCAAAAAACACAAACGCCACGCGCGCCCGCGCGCCTATCAAAGAAAAGAAAACCGCTAACGCTATAGGGCTCGCGTAATCTAATAACGAGTTCCCGCTCGCGTGGCACGCGCCCGCTGAATAGCCGGGCATACAGTGAGAGAGAGAGAGAGAGAGAGAGAGAGAGCTGCGAGGGTGTCGCCCTGGTATCGCGACTCTCTCTCGCGCGCGCGCTCCATTGTGCATTAGCATCCATTCAGGGCAGCCGGTAATCGAATCCCGCGCGCGAGTGGGAGAGAGATAGCCGAGTTCCGCGGGGGATTTGCGGTCGACTTCCGCCGGCGCGGAGACGACTATGAGAGAGGAGTTGTAGTATCGCGATTCCCCGCAAGTATTTCCATTTCCGATCGAGCGTTGAGGGAGAGATATGTGTATGCGTGTCGTGGATGGAATATGATGGGTTGCGGCGGTGGTGATGGTTTTTTGCTGCATGGTGTAATTTTTGTGACCAAAGGTTTAGTAAAATAAAGATTTATGCGGTTAAATATGCAAAGAGCTGATTCGAAAATAAAGTTGTATAAATTTTTTTTGCTTATCTGAACTGTTTCGATCACAGGGAGAAACAAATTTTTAGTCAAAACTACTATAATTATTTAGGATTAAAAATGAAGGACAGACGCATATTCCTATGAATAGGACTACATTTATGGTAAAAATTGCTATATGTATAAATTACCAAAATAGCAAGTTTTAAAAAAATTTGTCTTTAAGGTGGCTCCAGCGTCGGATATTGTATCAAGCAGGAGGCCCCATGGGCGCTTCAGTTAGCATTTAAAATTTTTCGCAAAATTAAAGCTTTAAATTTAAACTGTACGATTGTAAATCATGTATACGCATGTAACTTGTAAAAAAATATGACCAATATTAAAACAGAATAAAAAGGTTCATTGTCGCCCCATAAGAAGCGCCCCCAAAAAGTAAAATTACGTACTTTGACTGTTATTTACTCTCTAAATTGCATGATAACCTACAATTTCCTTCATACCGTCAGAACCACTGTTTCAAGTCCAATAACCCCCTAATTTTTGACTGAAAATAGATTTTTTATTACTTCGCTATATTATGCGATTTAACCTTCATTTCTGATGAGATTCCCATAAGCTGAATGTTAAAAATGGATTTTGTGGTGCAATTTTGTCGCTAATTTGGATGTTAACCCCAGTTTTTCTTAACGTAAATCGAAAGTTGAAGGTTTCAACTATGTATTCCCATGGTTTGATCTTGATCTATAATTTTAAGCAAAGTCGCTGGAGCCTCCATAAATAAATTAGCAAATGTGAGCCCTTATAAATGTAAAGAAATGTTACTATTACAAAAAGATTTTTAATATCAATATTATTTATTATGAGAAAAACCTTAATTAATGTTGAAGAAATAAAACAGTACTTTTGCCAAATATTTTTCTCCGAGTAGAGGATCAAAATAAATTTTGAAAAAAATATTAGGATTGATGAAATTACACAAAAGCGTCAAATATTTTCAATAAAATACTTTATTTCATGCAAAGCAGCATTACAACAAGCATAAATATGTGATAATTGTATATGTATGACAATGAAAAGTGTTAATGTGATTTATGATGTACCTAGAATAAAGCTTTTTTTATTGCATATCATATAGATGAACAATCGATATTCGATAATGCGGTTGAAATATATATTTCGCCTCCTTTTTTCCTCCTCGCTCTCTTTCGCTCGTACCCCAAAGCTATTTATCATGATCTGCGTGCGTGTGAGTGTCTGTGTATCTTTGGGGGCTGGTCCGACGGAACGGGAAGCATAGAGAGAGAGAGAGAGAGAGAGAGAGAGAGAGAGAGAGAGAGAGAGAGCGAGAGAGAGAGAGAGAGAGAGAGAGAGTATCTCCTAACCGCCTTATCTGTCGCCTCCCCGGCTCTGTCTTGCCGTATGCTAAATTGAATATGAAATTATGCAGCTTATCTCCCCGCCATACGGACGGCTGACTAGATAATATAGCGCCTATAATGCCTTCTTTAAAGAAAGGAGTCTGTCTCTTTCTCTCCCTCTCGGCACATTATTGCAGATTCGCTGGAGCGTGTGAGCTGTTTCGGAAGTAAAATGATTGAGTTTTTAGTAGAGTAATTTCAAGTGGATCGATTCCGTGTTTAGCTTATTAATATAGAAAAATTGATTAGGAATTGATGAGTTGAAAAAGTCCATGTACTGTGCGTTTGATAGGTAGGAATTGATGGTTCTGATAAGTGAAGTTATCCGGGAAAATTCCCTGGATTGGCAAGGGCCAGCCATAATGAGAAAAGAATCAAACAAATGTCTTCTCTATATCAAGATTACGTACCAGTTTCCACTAAATGCAAAGATAGTTTTCTGATACATTATTTAAGATTAGTTGAACTGTGCATAAATGATGGGTAATCAAGCGATTCTTCTTGGATTCGTATCTCGAGCAATTGATTAATGAGGTTTCGTTCCAGATTTGACTGTTAGTTCTGCTTACTCATTATCAAAACAATGATTAGATTACACGTATTGCACAGAGCTAGATTGAATCAGTTATGATGTAACACCATACAACCAGTTTATCAATACAATAGTGTAAGCTAATTGTTGAACATTTGTTCTAAATTCAATAGGATTAATGAAAATTACAGGGAGTAGAGTAATTGGCTATTTGGTCAGCAAAGATGAGCTTCCGATCACAGTCAGCTACTCTAATCATGATTTTCAAACTCACCCGTCTTGACTTGGTACTTCAGCGTCGTCGAGCAATCGAGCAGCAGCTGCTGAAGGGTCACACCGGCGTCAGGTATCTCCAGATCCAGTAGCTTCATCATGTCCGACGGATGATGAAACTCCAGTACCTTGGAATTCCTGTCGCTCTGCTGCTTTATGTAGTCGACCAGTATGTCGACCACCTTCATAAGGAATTCCTTGGTGGCCGGAAATCCCTCGGCATTCTGCGGCAGGATATCTGTACACCATCATACAACACCCACCCACACATTGTCGAATTATTCTTAACGAATCTTTTGTATACAGATTAGGACTATGTACTCCTCCGAGTGACAATTGGAGATATGATTGTTAGTCCATTCGAACTTTGCTTTTTAAGCTGGAATTGCCACTCAAAGTGTCGTTAACGGACGAGGCAGCAGCACAACTACGACAGGGGACAATAGGCCGGTCATTCCGAACTTTCATGCTCAGTGCGCGCAATCAATGCACATCGATTGTGTTCTGTGTTCACTCTCACCGTGTGCTGCGACGCTGTTATCACTCGACGATTATCAGAATGGCTTCACCTCATCAAACAATTGAAAGTATAGACTTAAATTGACACACTCTCACTTGTTTGGTGGTATGACACCATCTTTGTTCTTCGGCCACAAATCTCGTTCGTCTTTCTTCCCTTTTGGTGTATTTAGCGAAGCTGTGCAAAAGCATAAACCACCACATGCAAATTAAGAAAAATGACGTGCACAATAATACCATAATAAACTGGACCAACAAAACTTCGCATTCGCAAACATATACTCAAGTCAGTATTACAACCTCTATTAGTAAGTCAACTCGGGAGTCCTAAGCCACAGACCCCTCCATATACGTTCTCTATTTCTTTTATTGTTATCCCCAGGATAAATCCCGCGCTACCCTCCCCTAAGACCCTCTATGCGATTTTATTTGTGTACATTGATATTTCAATATTATCTTGACTAGCTTCGCTTACTATACTCATACTCCCAACAACCAGCGCCAACTATCCGCAGTTAAAAAATTGCCCGGCCAACGCGAGCATCAGTTAAACGGGGAAAGAAAAAAGAGGACGCGAGAGCAGTCGGGGAGAGTCGGTGTCTGATCAGCCACGTCGGACGGGCGAAATCCCCTATAGGCTTGCCCGGGTAAGATCCGGCTAATCTCGCCCCATCAATCTAACGTCTGCGGAGGCGCGCGCCAGTGAGCGGATCTCGTGTTCCCCCGGCGCTTATAGTTTTCACGAGAGGCAGATAAGGAGCGAACCTTATTTAATACTCTCTTTTTCTGCCTACCCTCGCGCGGGATAGATAATACTCACTCGGTCTTCGAGTGTCACTTCATCGGAATTTATTAAGCCAAACGCGTGGCTAATTTTTTTCTCTCACTCTCTTTAAAGACAGCAGCTGGAAAATGTTTTTGTTTTCGTGAGATCGAGGTCTTTATTCCGCAGCCAACTAGTGCACTAAATCTTGTGGGTACTAGCGCGCCAGCTGCGGACTTTAATCAGCGCGTGGAGTCGGGGGTAAACTCGCTATATAAGGAATTAGCTCAACGGCCGATTTATACGCGAGATTAGGCGCCGGCGGTTTCATAAAATTCAATTAATTAACAATCGCTTATGCAAGAAAAAGTAAAAAACAGCTCACGAGACGATGACGGAGCGCGGCAAACAGTTCTGTATGTAAATCCATTCCATTAATGCGCATGCACCGCAAAGAGACGAGATTGAAAGTCACGAAGACGAGACGCGCTCCTTATCGGCGCGCGACACACGCCGAAATGTAAATACACGCGCGCGCGCGAGAGAGAGAGAGAGAGAGAGAGAGAGAGAACCCTTCCCTTCAACAACCCCCGGTCTCTCTGCGGTGTTGTAATCTGCCGCCTCTCGAACTCTTCGGACTAATTCTAAATCCTCGATTATTATGCACCCTTCCGTACGCGCCAGCTACTCTGCTGTCAAAACTCACGCGTGGAATCTGTGTCGACACGTCGCGCGCGTGCCCGCGCGCTTATTGATTTTAATCGAGAGAGCCGAACTTATCGCCGCCGTCCAAACGTGTTTGTAATGAGGGGATTTCAAAGTCCCGCGTCGAGTGGCTTTTGAAAGGTATTTTTAAAGGACTGCTAAAGCTGGGTTGATAAAATTCGGGAGTGGCGTGGACGTTGTAAAAGCAAACCTTTCTGGGAGTTAAGATGTATCCAAGTTTTTAGAATTCACTAAAAATGTTGCCGATTGTATGTTAGCTTTCATTGTTTTGAAAGATTTTAAAGAAACTGATTTTCATGACGTTATAATATTCCGCTAAATTAAACGCACATTAAACATGGAAAGTTTGAAAGATCAAACTACGTAATTAGCAATGCAATGTTCAAGTTATTACGTACTTTACAAGTTCTTATCGTTAAACGAATTTGTATTCAAAACATGAATGAGAAAAGTTGTTCTGTTTAAACTGGGTCTAATAATCACGAAAAAGTGCAGATTCCATTCCCCTTTCCCTGTTCCAGCAAAGAAACCATCCAAATTTTCAAACAACACACTAGCAACAAAAAACTCCTACTCCTACCAACATAAACAGCGCTGAAAACCGCGCCCAACACAGCACACAAAATTTCATAGTCGCAAGAGGTCATGCAGGAGATAAAGGCAGTTGCTTTCGTAATATAGGGTGGTGGGGGGATGAAGCTCACCCGAATACTTGAGGTTACAGTGCTCCTTGGAGAGCGCGTACGTGTTTTCGGCACTCATGAGTCTGGTGGGCGAGTGCGTTCGGGCGAAGTTCTGAAATGCAAAGGGGGGGAAAGGCCCCCCGGATCCGCTTGAAAATGCACTCTCTGTCACTCTATCGTCCTTTTTTCTCTCACATACACATTTTCGAGTTTCATCGTGTTCATATACGTATATTATTATGCGCGAGCAAAAAAAATCTCGCTGTTCTCTACGGAATATGAAAGTCGAAAGCGGCGCATACAGCGTTGTAAAAAAATTATATAGGTAGACAGAGATATTTATATATACATATACATATGTGCAGAATAGAAGAGAGAGAGAGAGAGAGAGAGAGAGAGAGAGAGAGAGAATAAAAGGAAGTAATGCTAGAGAGAAGAGAAGAGAGGCAAGCGAAGTAGAGATAGAGAGGTATAATGAGATAAAAAAAAGGTAGGTACAGCGAGTAAGAGAGAGAGAGAGAGGATGGCAATGCGTGGGCCTTACATATAAGTATTCCTTGATCGCTGTGATTTTAGTGCCGATCATTTGCACATTGTCCATGTCTCTGCAGTGCCCCTCGCCTCAGTTCCCTACAACAGTCAACAACAAACAGTTCCGCTACAGTGTGTCTTGAGCTCTGATTCTGATTTTGGTTACGTTTTTTTTTGTTCTTTCTCTCCCCCTCTCTCTCACTTCATTCTGTGTATTCTCACTCTCTGGCACTCTCGGCAATTGCGAGCGCCAGAAGCAACAACGAGAGGAGCACCGATGGAGCACGGCAGACTCTGAGCGACCAAGGAAACGTTCTTTCTTTTTTTTTGCATTTTTTATCAGTCAGACTCTGATAGGCAGAGTTCGGTTGATGTTTGATATTCAGATTGTGAAATGTATCTAAGGTTGATTCGGTGAAGTAGTTGATGGTAGAAAAAGAAATAGATGATAATGATGGAAGTACAGAGGATTATGAATGGATAAAGGTTGAATGATGCTTTTGAAATAGCTTGATTGAATCTTGATTGTATTGCGATACGTGGTGCGCTAGATCGATAAGTGTTTCCGGAGGATCTACGGTAATCCAAAATGTCGACATCCAACACGGTTGCCTGAAACGTAAGCCGTCCAATAACAGGAGACACCGTTCGAAATTTCAGTGGTTTAAGTATCTTTATTGGTTTATAATCTAGGTTTCATCCAGGACTCTGTGTCCGATAAAAAATAATATTCATTTTCAAAGTACTTCACGATCAATATGTACATATCATACTTTCATCAAACTATATTACAGTAACCGTAAGAGCAGTCTTAAATCTCAGATGCAAATGTATCAAGTTTAGCGAGCTACGCTCTGCAAAATACGTTCGAAGCAGAAGAAAGTTTCAAGGAACACGAACCGATATATATATACATCAGCATAAAAAGACGAAACATTAGAAAGATGGCCGAATTGGGACGAAAGGCGAGCTTCTACAATTCGTGGCCCGAGCGGAATAATTCAGACCGCGCGTCGGTATATCATCATGCCGTTAAAATGCTTCTGGCATCGGGCCAATGCCAAAATGGCGGCCGCCCCGAAGTTCACGGGCTTTCTTCGCCTGGAATTCACTGGCTGATGCATTCGCCAACGCTGCGCTTTATCGCACACGGCTCTCAACTGCCGCCTTATTACTTAATCGCCGGGAGAAAACAGGAGTTCTGATTCTTTAATGACAGCGCGTGGGTGTATCGCGAAATCGCGACTCGCTACAAACTTCGCTCTTCGAGTGTGTCTTCTATAGTAGAGAAAACTAGAACGTAGAAAAGTACTGCAGGTCGGGGTTCTAATGGCGCGAGGATGCTCTAAATTCAAATACTTTAATAAGATGCAAGGGATCCGTGCAACACTGCATCCCGGATATGCTAATGCAAAAGCGTAAACCCCTAGGCGGAGGGGCTGGAGGAGAGAAATTGAGGAGCTTTGCGGCGCGGCTGTAATTTAACTGTGGCTCCTGAGGACAAACCACTTATCCGCTAGTTAACATTACGACACCTCGGCGTAACTGCGTTTGCGACGGTTGCGTAATACGTCTATAGGGTTTTTTGCGTTTGTGATTTTGGTGATAATGATGACGATGATGGTGGTAATGCATGATTTTTGGCGATACTTTTGTAGAAATGATTGATTTTACATAATTGACTGATATTTCCAAATCAAGTAATTGTGTTGTCCAGCACAATCAGAGATCTGTTGGCAAATAATTTCAATTTAGAGAACTGGTTATTGCTGCAGCTTAATGATCTTGTAACTAGATTTAATGAACGTTATTGGTTTAAATACAATCTATTCTACAAATCTATCAATGGTCTAATTGACAGAATGAGAATACATGTGACGTGATTCATAGAAGAATTTGTACTAAATAAAGAAGGTAAGAGAAGTAGAAAGTAGATGTAATTTAGAGAAAAGTCTTATGAATGAAATTGTGATATAGTTGGTTGAACCCTCTTCGATCCAAGTTATATACAACATATTGATAATTTACAAAGGCTATAGAGTTTTTATTTAATCAAAAAGTTCACATCAATTGATTTCAATAGTAACAATATATGCATATATTCGCCGTACAACTCGAAAGCCTTAAAACTCATATAGAATATTATCAGCTACACTACAATTGGCAGCACTGTATACGATAGGTAACGTAGTTATAGGAGACACACCCACCTCCCGTTGCCACATCTCATATCTCGATCGGCTCCCAGAATTACCTCACATTGTCCCACCAGTCGGCCCTCCAGCTCGCGATCAAGATATGGTACCTTAGCAACAACCGAAGTGAGCTCAACCAAGCAGAAAAAAGGTACAGTAATTCCAACCCAACCAACCGCGATATGATCAAAACCACTAATGACGATAATAATCCTCTCACACTAACCTGTGGTGCCTAGAGCCTCCCGTCGTCCGCAGCAGTGTTCGGCTGTGTCCTCTCTGCTCAGCAGCTAGTATCAGCAGCAGCAGCAGCGGCGGCGGCGGCGCGGTGCAGTGTGTCTGTCTGTCTCCCCGAGCTGGCTCCGACTCCCGACTGCTCCTGTCTCTCTCCTCTCCCTCACACTCTCTCTCTCTCTCTCTGACTATATACAGCTATATGCACAGGTGCGCGCGGACGGGTGCGTGCGTCTGTATACGTGGGTGTGGGTGCACTGTGTACCACCGCGGATGGAGTGAGAGTAAGAAGAGAGACGGAGGAGAGACGGAGAGAAGGAGGAGAGAGAGAGAGAGCTGCTGCTGCAAGGCTCTCTGCCTTGACTCGGCGGGGAGAGCGAGAGCGAGAGCTAGCGAACGGGCCTTGGGGTGGTTTCGCGCGGGACTGCGAGACCGTCGCTGCCGACGCTTCGCAGCCTCTCACACTCGCTCACCGCTCTCACCCCCCGCGTGACCCAGTTTCGCGCGCACAGCGCAGGACGCGGCCGCCTGGGCGGGGCCACCCACGCCCACGGGCCAATGGCGCTGCGGCTACGTGCGCCCCCCTCGTGTGTGGGGAGAGAGTGAGAGAGGATAGACGGATCTTCCCTCTGACACGCCGAAACTTCCCGTGAATGCCGTAGTAGTAGTACGTGCGCGCGTAGGCGGAATATCACCCCCCCCCCCCCTCCACCCGGTGGACATCCCTCGCGTACGTAGGTATCCCGGGTACCTACGTCGGTTAGCGTATATAGAACACAGGGAGAGATAGAGAGCACGCGGAATGACGTCGAGAGAGGAGAGTTTTGCGTCGCTCTACACTCGCGTACTTGTCGAGCCGATTATGCACTTTGCCGTGTGTGTAACGACGTTGTACACCGCGTCATTCCGCCCACGCGTGTACACATAGACACAGACGAACGTATTGGTACGTAGGTGAGTTCTCTCTCTTTCTGTCTCTGCGTCGCGAATCAATTGGCGAACGTTGACGTTGAGCCGAGGATGCGCGCCTGGTGTTATCGCCTTCCCGTTGTATGTATGCTTGCTCGCTCTCGCGTGAATATTTATTTTCTTGCCTCTTTTTTCCGCGCGCGAGGATGGATGAATACGGTTATCGCCGTGTCACGGCGTTGGTCCGCTTAGAATTTACATTTCAGGATAATTGCCGCGGCGCTGAGTAATGGCCGGTGTGCTACTCTTGCTGCTGGAAGAAAAAGCTCTATTCCTATTTATTTACGCGCGAGCTGTAATTAATCATTCCGCGTGCGTTCGTACACGTACTTTAAAAGATTCGTGTACTTTTAAATGGACGCCGAGGGTGAAAGTAGGTTATCGGGGTATATGCGTGCGAGATGGTTTTGCATTTCAATATCGGCGAAATTTATTGTGTCATTGCGGGGCCAAGGCTTTCCGCGTTGGCGCGCGAGGGTGAGATCAAGCGCTCGGCACTGAATAATGGAGATTTTTCAAAGGCACAATGAGGGATCCTTGGACACTGACTCGCGCATCTTATGTGGCGCGACCTTCGCGGCTGATAAAAAGAAGTCATTTGGGGGCTTGACAGGAAGATGTTTCTAGGAATGTAGTTGCCGTTGTTGGCTTGTAAGAAGACCGATGGATTGGAGAATTACTTTTGGGACAGGAGTTAATGAGAATTCGTGAAATACAAGGGGTAAGTTTTAGAATTTATTGATCCAGTTTATAAAGAAAAATAAACTTTCGTTGTTAATACTTCCACGCCGCAGAATACATTTCCATATGATATTCAATATATTTGCAGATGCACCAGATGCTTTCATATATATAAATTTTAGGAAAAAGTATACAGAATGACGATGGAAAGAGTAAAGTTTGTAGTGCAATATAGTAGATGAAAATTAAGCAGGGGAAGTAATTAAACGATACAGATTAGGAAATTTGGCGCGTATATGCGTTAAATTTATGGAAATTTAGAGAAAATGTTTTACCTCGGTAAACATTTTTATCGATGAAATTTACATTTCTAAAGCGTACTTATACGAGGACTTTCAGCGATAAAACGACCAAAAATCTTAAAATGGCTCTTCGTAAGTTTTTTCATATTTGACGTGCCGCGTGCTATAGATGCACTCTTGAAAGTTTCAACGTGAGAACGAGGTCACAGTAGCTAAACTAAAGTTTTTTGCTCGAGAACCCGACGGTAAAGTGAATTTTACTGTCTCAACTTTATAATATTTTGAGTACCCTCATGCTTTATAAGTAATATTAACAGTTTTTAAAGGATTGTCTTTTATAAAATAAGTTTCAGGATGTTGGAGGATAGAGTAAACCTTTTTAACAAATTATTCAGGTTTTTCAAACAGAACTTGCATGATATTTGACGGAGAAATAATTATATTTTTTATAACTGGAAAACTAATATATATATAGAAAAGAAAATTTCAGTAATTCATGAAATTATAGTTGTGGAAATCCACCAAAAATAAAGGATTCGATATATACCGGTTCGATATAAAACGCGCAGAAGGCGAAGTAAAAGGGCAAAGCCGTATACTTGTTGAATATCTCAAATAAAGTGACATAAGTGGCCTGCAAAAAAGTACTATAAAGAAGCAGCCAAAGGATATATAAGAACCGAAGCATGTAGGGTATGAGAAAAATATAACAATTTAAGTGTAACATAAAGAATGTGGGTATATAGTAATATCAAAGGGAGAGCAATTTTTCAGAAAGAATGCTGTAATAAAGAAAAAAAATTGTCGTATAAGAGGGTCACCGAGTAAGGAGAGAGGGGAAAAAGAGGGAGAAAGAAGGGGAGAGAGAGAGAGAGAGAGAGAGAGAGAGAGAGAGAGAGAGAGAGAGAGAGAGAGAGAGAGAGCAGAGAAAAAAACAGAGCGAGATTGATTCCCGATTTTACGAGAATAGAGAGCAAGACGTAATATCTTACAACTTCTGGACCATACTGTTTTACACCTCCCGTAATATCACACAATTTATATACACGAAAAATAGCGCCAACTCCCTACACATTACACTTTTTGAACAACGGCCTCGCCCAATCCAATATATACTTTCTCCCAGTTCATCATAATTACGGCTCATTAATTTTTGTTTTCCAGCATCGCCTCGCTCATTCCCGCTAATGAGCGAACAACCGCGTCCAATCACGCGCGCTGGCAATTAAGCCGGCTCTCTCCCACTGGCCTCTTAAAAAAATTAACCGATCGATTATTCTCTCTCCTCTCTCTCTCTCTCTCTCTCTCTCTCTCTCTCTCTCTCTCTCTCTCTCTCCTTCGCGCGACGGAACATCGCCGTGGCGTCTTCTGAGGAGTGAGTAGGCCGCGGTAGCAGCAGTAGCGGTGTGATTTATCCCCGAGAGGGGGAGGGGGCGCGCGTGCGCGAGCGAGGGCGGAGAGGCACGGCAAGATGGACGCTGGCCAATGGGGAGGGCGCGCCGCGCAAGATGGCCGCCCTTAGAGGAGAGGAGGGCGAGCCTCGCGCTCTGTGATCAATACTTACGTCCTTCGCTGAGGCGGAGGAGGAGGAGGAGAGTTTGGCAACTGCCACGCGCGCGGCGCACGAGATGTTTGTTCTTTGGGTATGAGCCGTCTATTTTCCGGCGGCTGCTTGCCCGCGGGCGCCCACGCGACGGAATTGGACCGGGTGCTAATGTCCGAAAGAGGGAAGAGCTTTTTTCCGGCTGCTTTTAGAGTTGTAAATGGCTGCTGGGTGTGTAAGTGAAACGCTCTTTTTTCCAGATAAATTCTGTTATTCTTGCGTTTGCAGTAGGTTTTTTGGGCTTTTAAGGTTGGAGGAGTAGATGAGTGTTGGGAAGTTATTAACAAATTTTACAACGGGCTGGTTTTACAGCAATGAGCGAGAAAGAGAGGCAAAATCAGGTGGCGAACTAAGTGCACTATAAATTTTTATATGCGGTAGTCGGCTATCTCTGGCGGTGATGCGAGATCAAATCTTTATGAAAATTTAATGCAAACGTTTCGCATTTACCACGGTTCCATTAAATGTGAGAAAGAAAAATAAAAAAGAAGACGTTTCTTATATTAAAAAATTAACCATATTTCATATAGCTATTAACAAACTTATTTCCCATTATTTATAAAGTCACTTGCCAGTAAGAAAGGGTTGAAATTATAGCTTCATTTTTTACGATAAGCCGCTTTGGAGATTTCATTGTTGGTCTTTAAGCTAAATGGATGTAGTGTTTTTGTTTTAAGGGATAGATTTAATTAACCGTTGATGCTAAGGAGATAATCGTAATGCGGGCGATCGCTTGAATCGTGTGATTGTTTAAAACTGGGTGTTTTTGCTGACGTAATGTCATTTGCTTTTAAATTGGTCAGATCTTCTGATAAAGTTTAAAAGGATTTCGTGAAATTTTCTAAAACTTTACTAGAACGGAACAAAACTATTATTAGGTAAAAGTTTTAAAAATAAACGTCGCACCTTATGATATTTTTAATATGAATTTACAGTAATAAGTTTTTAAAGTGAAAACCACAATATTTGTACTTTATTTAACGGTTTCCACTGAAATAAGAAAACTAAAACCCTCGGGAAAACAATTTCTTTCGGAATTGAATTTAAGAAAGCCTCTATTTCTAAATCTACTATCGGTAAGAGAACCTTTTTTTATTATACAATACTATTAACGCGTTCTTTTAACAATTCAATTCCATTTCAAATTCATTCGAGTGTCATCCACTTCCTTGATAAATTCGCACAGGCGGCCCTCCGGACACCAAGATTACTCAAAAAAAGTTAAATTGCTAGAAAGACTCTTCAGCGTGCGCCTCGGGCGAGCGAAAAGTTTTATCATCCACGAGAAAAACGAGCGGCGAGGTGAGCCAGCGGTTTCCTCTGCCGAGAAAAGTTGCGGTCGATGATTTAACCGGAGGGGCTGGAGGAGGATTCCGAAGTGGTCATCGATTTTTCTAGACTGCGCAGGGCCGTGGAAAGGATAGTGTTGGTACCTACGCGACGTTATGGGGCTGGTGGGGTGGCGGGGGGGGGGGGGGGGGGGGGGGGGGGGGGGGGGGGGGGGGGGGGGGGGGGGGAGTGAATGGGAAAAAAACAAGGCGAGAAACGTGACTAGAAATTAGATACGCCCGCGCGTGACAGCTTGTGAAAAAAGTTTTTAATAAATCCAGCTGCAGACGCGCTCTTTTCTATTAATTTCGGTCTGAGCTAATGGCTGTTTCACGCGACGATTGTCGCCCTGGATCGCGAGGGGCTGTGGAGATTTCATTATAATGCCGCGTCGTAAATGACACCGGGAAGTTTTGTCTTTATTACTCTCGCAAATTGTTAATAAGAGCGGCGGTTTTTACGACGATGGCTTTTTTATTGTCATTCCTTTGCCTTTTTCTTTCAGAATAACAAGGTGCAGAATGATGACGAACAGACGAAGTCGGTGGAAATGGCAAAACCGGGAGGGAAGCGAGTGGTTTTGACGAACAAATTCTTGATTTACAGTTTGTCCTACATTTATCGGCGATGGAAGTCGTCGATACAGCTGCCTAAGCAGACCCGAATGCCGTCTTTGTATGTATATATGTTACCATTGAAATACTGAAGGTAGCTTGTTGGATGCCGTCCAACTGTGGGAATTCATTCCACTGACTCGCCGCATATCTCGACTAGCCTCAATCTTAATTGTGCAAACCAGAATTCTCATACAGTAATTGTAATAATAGCTTTCAGTTGTTTATTCTATTTGACTGTTTTATAAGTAGTTATATATAGTAACTATTAGATTATTATAAAAGTTGAAAGATTTATTTAAATATATTTATTTTATTTATCGGGAAAAATGTAATCATCGTGTTCTGGCAAAAATAAATACCTCATTAAAGAATGAGTTGTAGATTTTCGAAGATGACATATTTTCCTAGGACTTTATTTTCGACTGAATTTTTCACGACATGGAATGAGGAATGAAACCCTCGGGATGTTTAGGAAGGACTTATCAAGATAATGGAAAAGAATTAGGGCGTGACGTTTTTTAAATTCACTTCGTTATATTTACAAAGTACTTTTTCTGGTACTCTCTAAATTCAAGAGATGCAATCTTAAATAAACACGTTTTTTTATAACTTTTATTCTGATGAACTCATCTCTTCTTTGAATCTCTAAGGAGATAACTTTTCTAACGACATTTACATTACATTTTACATTTATATTGATCAATCATCGCAATTTATCTACAAGTACATGATACTTTTCCAACTAGAGATAGTTCTCAGTATTTAGCATATCATCTTTATTAATAAGTCTTGATCTAATATTATTTGATCTGAAGAAACCTTATTCATCAATGCAATTTGTATCAGCGCCGTAATCTTCGAGTTGTAGATAGCGGCTAAGAATTAGACTTATCAACATCCGTTTACAATCCTTGATACCGGCCACTTGAAGCCTTACTTCATTGTAAGGCGTATATTGCGTCTGATTAATTTATATACCAACGCAAGATAAGCGTCATAAACAAGACAGTATTTGTCGTATTATCAATTAATTGTTGTTTCGTCTGTTTTCAAACTCGACGAGGAAACAGGGAAGACAATTAAATTAAATAACGGAGTAGTGAAAAATTGGAGCTCAGGTATATGTTTTTAGAGTAAATTTGTAAACAAACGTTAATCTTTACACATACGCTGTTATCGCTTTTATTTTTGCAGCCTTTTTTTAGCTCAAAATATTAAAATTGAACGTAATCGGGACAGTTTATTTACTTTGATTGTTAGTTAAAAGTTGGACTTGATGGATGGATACAATTTAGTAAATAAAAGAATTTTTAACAGTATAATGCAATTATTGCAATAAGTATTTTTCTATTTTTGAGAATACTGATTGTTTTATTATGTGAAAGATTCTATAGAAATGATCAGAAATGACTGGGTAAACAAAATAAATAAAATTTTTATTTTCGGGGCACATTACTAGACCAGATTTTGTTGGTTCTTTGGACCATTCTGAGTATAAAAAAATCGTGAACGAGGTCAGCCTGGTAGTAAGCTTTTCCTGCGAACAGTAAATTTATTTAAGAAATATGCTTCGAAAGGACCTCCACCAAACAAAAATTATTTTGCCAGAAAGAGTCGTACAGATATTTGAAACAAAATAATAATAATAATGAAACTAGAGGTTTCTATTGCTTTCTACCGGATGAAAAATGTTGATTTCTTCAAAAGTTACATGAGTTCAAAGCTGAGTATAAAATTCACTAGTTTTGTAAATACATTTTGGCATTGGAAATCTCTGCTCCTTTGCATTTTCACACTATTTTATGTATTTTACGCTTACCTTTGAACTTATGTAACTTTTAAAGGAATGATAATTCTTTAATCCGGTAAAAAGTAAATCAAAGCTTAGATTCTCTTGTTTTATTTTCTTTTTTTTCAAAAGTATGTCAAATTCTCCTGGCAAAAATGATTTATGTATGATGGGGGGCAATTTAAACACTATTTTTTACAAATAAAGAGTATTGTCTACAAAAAAGTTTGCCTTCCAATTGAACATGTTTCCGATATCTTGTACATTCAAGATGGTCTAAATAAGAACAAAAAAAAACCTGGTCTGATAGATGTGCACCTCAAAAAAATTTTTATTTTTGTATCCAGTTTGGTTTCCTTTGATCATTTGTGTAGAATTGATCATATACGAAAAATGATGAATTGGTTTGTTTTCATTTCAAGTTCAAAGGTCGCAGAACATTGACTAAGACCAATGTTTTATTTTACATTCCGATCAGGTTTTATTGTATCAATAATTTAAATTGCTTTTGGTATCTAATTGATCAATTTTTGACATCATCTTATACGAATGCTCGCTTCAGATTACAATGACTTTTTATTAATTAGTGATAATTATTAGACTGCTATCTAATTAATATCTTTAGACATTTTTATAAGACTACTAGAATTATGCGTTTTACTTTGCTAGAATATAACAATATAAAAATTATCAAAAAATTATGCGGTCAAATACGGTAGTAAACTTATTAAAATAAATATTTATGGTTTTTTCTTAAAATTTCCAACGTTATTTCCTTGATTTTTCTAATATAGCTTGTTCGCCATTGAAAAAAATGATTATGTATTTTACATTATCTGAATAAATAATCAATATGTATTTTTACGTTACTATCGATTTATAATATTAACAATATTATACTACAGACAATGAGTCATTCCGGGAATCCTACTTGTAGATTATGTTAAGCGATAGAAAAATTCACATTTTGTATACTGGCATGAATCTCTTCTAACAATCACTAAAATACAAAGTATTTTTGATCGCCAGTACTGATAATAGTCTCATAATTATTTGGAAACATTACAAGTACTTTACAGATTCCTGTGAATCCGGTGAATGCCACTTCATCAACTTGCTGTTAATGACACTCCAAAAGATTATATATCGCGTGTATTATCTTCTAGAATCCTGCAGATTTTTGGTAGGTCAATATTATCATCGAATCATAATATTCTTGCAATATTACTTATCTATGAAATCATTATCGTAAATATTGACTATCTAAAAATTTTATACGTATTATATCTTTGAAACTTTTAAACAAGTTGCAGCAGCAAATACGAAAAATACAATAGCCTACTTTACAGGAAATCTAATACGAAAACCAGAATCTTATCAATGACGCTGGTTCAGCACACAAAAATTTCTAGCATTTAATTTTTTAGATTTGATATTAAAATGTATTAACATAAATCGGCGAAATTACATAACCTTCTATCACAACCCATCGCTTCGATACCGATCGCCAATCAGGAACTAATTAATTCTTCAAGGCTATCACTCGGTCTTCAATCTCCACACCCTACTAATCACAAGAACCATCCACCTCACCAACCCCACCTCCAGCCCCGAAAAAAACTCCAATTTAATCCCTCAACGCGACCATTTTGCGCTTCACCCAGCGCGGCATCTCTTCCCAATAAAGCATTTTCCGTGTTCCTCTCTTTCTCTCTCTCTCTCTCTCTCTCTCTCTCTCTCTCTCTCTCTCTCTCCTCTCTCTCTCTCGGAAACTTTTCTTCCGCGTCAACGGCGGGGCTGGCTCGGATAAACCGCTCGCTCGTTCGTGTGTGTCTGCGGACCGGAAATACCTCGGTATTGATTTGCCATCACTTTCAGATGACGCTGTGGAGGGGAGAGTGGTGGGTGTGTCTCTTCTCCCGCTCGGCGGGGGGATGCTGCGTCGTCCCTTTTTCTGGACGCATGCGTGGTAGAGGAAGAGCGGAGACGATGAGAAAACGAGCCCTTGGAGGAGAGAGTCAGTTCGGCGAAGGCCTTCGGAGGATAAGGTACGCCGTGATAGAATATGTGTGGAGGTTAAGGACGAGGCGAAAGTGCTGAAGGTGAGCGAGGATGGACGAGAAGTGAAGTTTGGAGCGGAGCCGCGGAGGAGAGGAGCAGCGGATGATATGGGTAAGGAAAGACTTTAAGGAGATTTTGATGTGGTGATTCGGGGAATGCTCGGGCTATCAATCAAACTTTATCGCTGGTTTGTGAATTATGGTATATATGCGAGAGATTTTGCGTTAAAGCTATAGCTCTCGCCGCTTCTAAGAAAATGCTAATGATTCTGATAATTATATGTCGAAAATGAATTGATACCGAAGTGTTCGGGTCATATTTACTTTTGCTAATTTTGTTTATTTTGATATTTCCATCGTTAAATTATTAGCTAAATTTTGGGTTTAATCATTCATTTGTACAATCATAAGCAACGTGAAGACACAATTTTCAAGAACAATTTCTATTTCTACCTCAAATTACCATACCACGCTTTACCAGCTGTATGCAAACTTCATTCTTTACCTTAAAAAATTCTCGACCATCGCGGAACTCGGTAAGATATCGAACACGCACTCACAAAAATAGCTTCTAAATGACAGAGGAAATATTCTTATTATTGAGACAAGCAGAAAATTCGTTTCATATAAAATGAATCTTCTATAAGTAAGAGGGATCCATTTGACTGTAAATTTTACAGAATTTTCTTCTAAGTTTATAGTCAAATGGATTCCTCTTACTTGTAGAAGATTCATTTTATATGAAATGGATTTTCTGCTTGTACCAATAATAAGAAGATTTCCTGTGTCATTTAGAAGCTATTTTTGTGAGTGCGTGTATAGGCATTACGGAATCCCATAAATCATTTCATGTGCGTACGAGTGCGTGTGAACCCTCTAATTTTAAAAATACACTGTCAATGGTCTATAATTAAAGCTTAATTTTATGCAGTGATAAAGCGACAGGCCGATACATCCAGCGACGAGAACGCAATCAGCGGTGTCACGACAACCATGTGCTTACCGCCGTCGCAGCAGAACAGCGGCAGGAGGCTGCTCGCCATCTGTAACCATTTCACACTCGACGTCACCTAGCGACGCATAATTCTCCCTTTTCCAATTATTATCTCGAGTTTATAGTAGACGTATACTTAAAGGTTAACCTGTACCGAATTTTTTCTATGAAAAAAAATAGAGGTATTGTACAAAAGTGTCGATTTCGGGGCGAGACGAGGAGGAAAAGGGTAATGAGACACCGCGGTAGCGCACGAATTAACATATCCCATAGCGTTAGAGCAGGGTTCCAGGGTCGCAGTGCCCTGGATCCTCGAGCCACTCTGATATTTTTCGATCTATAGCTACGCTACATGCCATCTGCATTAATATTCTGTTGTGGTTTGTTTAGTCGGCTGAGAGGCTTCGGGGATGTTAGTGTCGGTGAGACTGTGATGAAGATCGCCGCGTGAATTTGTATGGTTGAGCATTGCTAAGCGGTAGATGCTAAATTTTTATCAATAGATGAATAAGGATTAGTTAATTGATAGTTACTGTAAGAATTGCAGTAACGAGTAAGAAAATGTCTCCAATGTAAGATCAGCTTTACGAATTTTTTCTAAATTTTCTAATGTAATGTGCAAAGCAAGGTGATCGTATTGTGATAAGTGTATAGATATTTATGCGGTTTTCAGTTCAAGAGGAGCGATTCTATTAGACGCCATGGTATTCCCTAATTTTTTTATCATCGACAAAATCCGATTCTTATTTTACTATCTAGCATGTAATCAAAATCATTTTTAAGTGTATTGATATTTGCTTCTAGGCTTAAGATTAATCCACTGTGTCTGGTTCACATGACGTAATTGCAAATGTAAAATATTTCAACGTTAATTTGTTTAATTTATAATTTTAAACTTCTGGGTGAACTTCAACATATTATATTAGTTTCCAATGATGAAAATTTATGAGTTAATAGATTACGATCGTTTTTAAATTCTGAAAGATATTTTTATCACAGCCATCCGAAACCCATATATCAAAATTTTACGACATGTGAACCCGGCAAGTGTGAACTATGTGTGTATTATGCAATAAACGACTTTGAAACCGGGCGCGACGTGCAAAATCGACGATTAATTGATATAATTTGTCGTGCATTCGCGATATACAGCGAATATTAACAAAAAAAAAGCTTTATGGAAATGTTATTATTGTAAAGCCATACAAAGCGTGAAAACTAACAAAATCAACGTCTTCCAATCTACTTATAAGGATACAAAAAACGCTGGCGCGTTACCATCGTATCTACACTAGCTTAAGCAAATGTTTAATTAAGAATAAATTTAAGAGTACCATTATCAAGTATGAAAGTAAATGATGAATGGCCTACAATGTTGAAATAAAATATGTTAGCAAAACGTCGTTCTGGGGAAAATTGTTGAATCGTTAGAATCTTATGCTCAAGCGCGACGATTTGCTAACTATACATGATTCATCGAGTGCGTGAGATTTTTGGTGATGTCTGAAGCGGATCGAGCGATTGGGACAAATCATTTGCGGTATGCCGATTTAAAAGTTGTGACGCGACAATAAAAGGTAGTTTGTAGAATGCGCTTGCTGCGATTTTTAACTAAGTCTAAGACTTCTGCAAAAGTGTTATTCATCATTGACTCGTGGAGTTTAGTAATTAAGTAATTCATAAGAGATAAATATATGGGATAAGATAGGTTTAATATTAAAATGTCAAATTTTAAATATCGCTGTTGCAGACAATAATTATTGGGATAAGGAAAATGAATTCTACGTATCTGAATTTGTATATGAAAATTTATTGTTAAGATAGGAATAATTAAGCTTACTTAGTAAGTATAAAGATATCGATTACTTTAGTATTACATTTCATAAACTAAAATTATTCAGATCTTAAATTCAAAAGATGAAACGGGAATGAACTTGAATTCTTCAAGTTTCCTCCTATTTCATTTTTCTCGTGTAGTTTCTTATAAGGTAGTTCAGTAATATTACTTTTTGTATCCTGCTAAATTTACACCTTCTACATATGACTAATAATACATGTATAAACTTATGTATAAATAAATTATTATAAATCAAATTTTATTTATTCCCTTCAATCCGCAAACAACATCCTTACGTTACATATTTTTTATACTTGCAATAACAAATCATAAATAATAAATCAATTTCTATGAATACAATGAGAGATTACAAATTTTCCTGTCTTCACATTATGCAAAATACATAAGTAGCTGTAATATTTTGAAATGCTTGCCCAATATGAAATAATTAAGTTCGTTTAAAAAATAGTATTCGCCTAGGTGATAATTACTAATCATTAGTTTATCTACGTTGATTTAACTGAGCTAACCTTCCTGACGTTATCAGGATCAGCGATTTAGTATCACGAATATCACGAATCTCACATTTCGATAAGAGGTTAATGTCATATATTAACCGCGATTATACGTCTGTGCCAGTTGTAAGCTTTAATCCTTCAATTCATTAAGCATTTCATTATCCAGAAGTAGTAGACGCCGGGAGTATCTCTCGATATCGATAAAAGGTAAGTCTTCTTCATTGCAACATCTTTTTTTTTAGCAAATCGTAAAGTACAGACCGTTGGAAATAATAATTAATTTTCAAGGATTACACTTTATGATTTTTCAGCCACTTAATAAGTAAAATATCTTTAAAAAAAAGACGTACAATTGATAGTAAAGTACAATGGAACTTTGGACTCTTTATATCTAATAAATAAATATTTGTTTCCTCATCGTTGAGAAAGTAATACATGGATTATTGCTATAGTACTTCACTAATAACTTTGATAGTTATATACATTTATTTAATTTTATCGGAAATTATTTCAAAGACAATGACAATCTTTCTCAACTAATTGCAGAAATAATTCTTAAAATAAAATAAAATAAAAAAAAAGATTCACCAACCAATAAAGAAGTAAATTATAAAAAGAAAAGTCACTCGTGCAATCACGAGCCCAAATTTTCATATTCTAACAATACAAATCGGCACGTGTCGGCGCTCTCATGAGTATTTGCACGCTTTCTATAATACGATGCATTTTGCGTGCGTAATTTTCTAGCGCGCGTGTTTGTTCAAGTGCGCCGAAGTTCCCGCGAAAAAATACCCAGAATCGGAGGCGCCGCTCTTAATTATCAGGTCGCCAATCTTAGCCGTACTTATTTGATTAAGGAGCTCGTGGGAACATTACCGGCCTGATCGGCGCGTCGAGGATCATTCTAGTGCCGAACGGCCGAGTGTGAAGATCGTGTGCAAACCTTTAGCGCATTCGTAGAGTTGAAATTTAATAGTGTTTCTAGTTAAAATAATTTTCGTGAGTGACTTTTTAAAATTAATTTTATTTTGTATAGGGTTCAAAGTCCCTTGTTTATTAAAATAATCATAATATATTAGAATAATTTCATCATTTTATTTATTATTATTTAATTGTTATCTTTCGTTATTAAGTTGGCCAACATATTTATATAATTTTCCAAATGACAGTAACCATTACTTTCCTCCAATCATGCTCCTTTTTCCTTATTTTATCACAACATTTTAATGACTATGAGATAATTTTTTGGAGCAAAGCTTGATATAAAATGATGGAGCAAAGTTTTATTTTTGAATTTACATTAGTAGCACTAGTGGAATAGTTTACCCAACAACAACTGTAATAACTGTCTCAAAAATATAACAACATGTACTCATCTATTTAGTCAATAAAAAATTTATAATTTTCAGGCAATGTCGAAGCTTAGTTTTGTTCTTGTACTGGGTCTGGCTATGACTGCAGCTGGATTCACGATAAGGTAATACCTTGTAAAAATTTTTATATTACATTTAAACATATTATTTTCACTTTTTTTTTATTTTTAATAATAATCTAAATCATGCACTCTTCACAATACTATATTGATTTAGTAAAGAAATTTAAATTAAACGAATACCTTCAATACATCCTGTTTGCCCGTCTAATCCGCCCTATTATGCCTCCAAAATTGTTAGCCCCCGCTGCGTGGAATACTGCAAATCAGACGCCCTGATAAAATGCGCACAACCAGCGACGCTCAACACCATAGTCGTATCAGCTCTCGAAGCCGCCTACAGCCGTGTCCTCATTAAGAACTGCATGACACCCTGCCAGTGTGACGGCCAGGTACACGTTTACCCCGGCGGCATGTTCTGCGAGGTCGTGCAGAGTTTCGCTATCAAGGCCGACACCGACGAGTGCACCGACGTCTGGAGCAAGAACCTGAATAAGTGGAACGTCGAGGACCCCGCCGAGTTCGCCCGGAAGGAGGTGCTTGATTACCTGGTGAAGAGACAGACCGAGAGCGTTGTTCAAGTGTTGAATGCTGGATTGGTGGGCAGGAGCGCCGAAGGCAGCACGCAGAGTCCTTGGGAGAACTGGTGCAAGCGCCAGTGCGCCAAGGGTATGGGCGGCAGCGCCTGCTACTGCGATATCATTCCTTAAGTTGATACCCGCGGGTGTAATTGCAAGGTTAATTAGTGGGATCTTTAGTAGGCTTGAGCTCTGAGAGTTCGTTCAAAATGTTGTGACAACTGTATCCATTTTATGGATGATACTTTAGCAAAGGTAATTAAGAATTAGTAATTAGTAATGATTAAGTAAAGACGCGACTGAACCTTGTTAGCTGTTACGAATATATAATAAATATATAGTAATCAATAAGATATGAAAGTTTTGTATGAACCAGAGTAGAATAATGATTGTTGGTAGTTTCTCACGTATAGTATCATCATTGTTATTCAGCTTATTGTAAATCTCATTTATGGAATCATCATGAAAATACAACGAACAATCGTAGTTTAGCTCCGAATAAGTATAAATTTATTTATAAATCAATGAGTTACTTTCGGTGTGTATTATTATTACCTTCAGATGGTAAGTCTGCATCAATGTACCATGCTTGGTCGATATGTTACCTGCTAACGAAAATATGTCATAATTTATTTTAGTTATAATTTTTTTACATTTAATTACGATACAATAATTTGTTTGAAATAAAACAGAAGAGAAAGATGCTTGAAGAAAATGGGAACGTATGCCTACTGTTGATAACATCCCTAGCTCCCTTACTGTCGTTCCCTTCATCCTTGAAGCATAGCCGTAAATTCAAGTCGTGTAGCATATTGATTTTAATTCTATAGTAAATGCTATAATGCCTTCGAAAACATTATTACGCCCAATAACCAATAAGCTTGTAAAAATAGATTTTCCAATTAGATCTGATTTAAATTCACATCGTAAAAATTGAAAAAATAGTCAGGTGTATCGTTTTGTTTAAAGGGCTCTTAGATAGCTTCGAAAAAGACAGTAAAAATGTTCTACTTCAAAGTAGAACAATTGATTGAAGCACTTTCTTAATAGTTCATTACTCTTTGGAATTTGTCATACGGGCTTTGTACAAAAACAAGTTGAATCGAGCACAGCATAGACGAATTAAGCTAAACGTGAAAGGAATTAATTTAATTTAGTAGATGATTAGATAATTCAAGCGATTGTTTACAGTTAAGAAAAATTCTATCGAAATTTTCCAATGTATAATGAGATTTTCCGATAAAGTACACATTTGTATAGATGCTTGATTTCTTTATGAATACTAGAGAGATAACGGATGTATTAGCGAAAGTAAATGTTATATTACTTCAGAACCTTATTATATGTTATGGATTTAATTAAAAATATGCTATTCAAATAAGTGGAAAATTAAATAACATATTTATAGAACGCGATTGTTTTAGCGGCAGGTCTACTGTAAACAGATTAACAATTGAGCTATGTGTAAATAATTGTTAATCAAATGTAAACTAAATACGTTTTAAAATAATTTCTATAAAAGTCCTTGAAATAATATTGACAAATTTTATAAATACAAAAATGGTCTTTCACTATTAAAGAAAACCTCTATTAAAATCTCTATTAATTCTTGTGCTTGAATTTATTCTTTTCAATAACAATTTCATTTCATTTATAAAATGAAATGCAATCAAAACCAAGTTAATGTCTATCTGAATTACTTTACAATCATTTATATCAATATTATATATAAGAACAGTTAAAACCATAGATTAATAATCTTAATAAATTTCTTAAAGACTCGAAAAATTCTAGAAAACTATTTAAAAGCGTTAATTTTACTGCAGCACTTGATGCTCCACAATAAACTAATATAAATCTCAATTTCATGTGACGCGGTCGACGCAACAATCTATAGAACCCGTTGATGCGCTTCACGCCGCGCAGCGTCTCAATAATACACCCCATACTCGCACGCGCTAGCACAAGAAAATTACGGAGCGAAAATTTCCCCAGAGATTTTCGCGGTCTATCAAGAAAAGTGAAAATTCTATTAGTCCCCACGATGATAGCTTCGCGTCATATAAGCCCTAATCGAGTTATTCGGTCGTGCACCGTAATATTTCGCTTCTGCGGTGCCGCCTCGTGTTGCGGCGGCAGGCGGCCGCCGATATAAAGGAGCGGATGCGTCGATGGTTCGTCAGTTTCCGAGTGTCCACTGCACAGATACAGTCTACCAGTCAGCGAGCTTTTGCACGTGCATCTATACAGTTGTACGTCACGTTTTACATCGTTCGTTTACAAAACTATTTTTTCCAATTTCTCTCTTTTCTTTTTTACTATTTTTATCATTTAACGTAAAATTTTTTACACTTCCTTCTGAAGCTGAAATTTCCTCTTCTTTTTCACTCTCCGAAAATTCTTTCATCTTTTATCGTCATGGATAAAAATACACCGTCGCGGAATGGAAAACCGCGCGCAATGTCAGGGAAAAGTCATAGTTTCTCTTAAACTCGCGTGGGTATGCGCGTGCTTGCGCGGAACCTGCACTCGTTCTTTTTTTTGCAAAGCTCGTTTATCAGTCCCGTATATTACTCGATATTCAAAGTAAAGCGAACCGCTGTGTGTGTTTGGCAGGGCTATTTGTCGTCGCTCACTCTCGCTCTCTCGCCAGGACGTATAAAAGCGCAGGATCAGCCGGACCAGCACACTTTGCACGCCGCTGCTAACCCCGGGAGGACACGTGGACGAGATCTCGAGCGCTCGATTCTTCTGCTGCAGGTAAAGTGGTTCAGTTTGGTGAATACGTCGGGAATTATTTTAAAAAGAGAATTTCAAAGTTTTTTAGAGTTTGAAAATTTTTTATTTTTTCTTATATGTTAGAAATAATTATTTGTCTCATAGTTAGAACAACTTTTATTCTCCAAGTCGAATCAACTCTCGATAAATTTTTTTTTTCCTTTTTACTTTTTTAGCTTTTTTCACATATTTACCGGAACTTAGAGTCGATATTTTTTTCCTGTTCAACAAATATTTTTAATATGTTTTGCCACTTTTACAGATAACCCAAAACAAGACCATATCCAGGATGTCGGCTACCCGCTTCGCATTCTTCCTCCTGGTCGTGCTGGCTGTCGCGATACTCAACGTCAATGCTGCTTATCGGAAGCCACCCTTCAACGGAAGCATTTTCGGCAAACGGGCTAATTCCATTTCTGGTATACCAATTTATTGAATTTGCTGCTACTCTGACGTCTCGCTGCGAGCGAGCGAGCGATATAAATCAGATTTGGTATCCTTGTTAATTGAGTTTTTAACAGCAAGCTGCACGACGCTGACACATTTATTTTTTATTCTGTTGTATAAAATAATAAAAATCAATAACCTTTATTTCAGGATAATTGACTTTCAAAAATTAATACTTTGATTTTATGTCTTTTAGCAGCAGATTACGATATGGCCAGCCGAGCTATGGATGCCATGTGCGAAATCGTAAAGGACAATTGCATGGCATGGTACGCCCATCAGGATTCCAACTAAAGGTCCAACACCGACTGAACAATCAACTTATCGCAGACTGGAATGAATAATACGAAACTAACGCACCAAAGAAAATTCATGCTCTCTAATTAGTAATAAATATAAAAAAAACGCAATGTGAAGCTTCGACGAGTAAAATGATAAAGATTTTATCACTGAACATGGTTATATCGATGATTTTTGGCGATTGTAATAGCTTTTCTCGTTTCATACAAATGTACAATTTATTATTATTTTAATAAAGATATAATGAAATATTAATTTCTATTTTATTCTGTCACACCATACATCAATAATTACTTTATTTTAAAAACAATTAATGCGACAAATTAACTGATTAATAAAAATTTAATCTTAGATTTACTTTAATTTACGCTTCTTTGATACGTATACATATACTATAAAACAGAAATTTCTTTCAAAAATATTTTTAAAATAAAAACTATATTGATAACAAACACGTTTTCTAATTTCATTTACTGTATAATATTAAAAATGCACTGAATTCAGTTTGGTATTTAAATCTTAGTTTATCAAAGACGGGAAATGCATAAAAATTTTCAATTATAAATACTTTAATAAAATTGAAAACTCAATAACTGATCGAGTTCAATTTACATTTAAAGTATTTTATAACTTTAAAGAGCTTTTTTGAACTTTGAAATCGGATTAGCGTTTTCATTGACGGGTATGCGTACATAGATTTTAAGTGAAGTTACGAAATAAATGAGTACGTATTCTTTAAATTAGGTATCCGTCGTACAGGAAAAATAAATTGTTAATCACAAATTACTGCATACATTTTTTAATGTTTCTAGAACTAACTTTTAGACTTACTTATTAACTAACTTATTTCTCTGTGTTAAATATAAAACCGCTGCTAACTGCTTTAGCAGAATGCTTTCTCAAAGAGAATTGATAAATTACATCAAATAATTTTTTCGAATGTATATTTTAATAGAAAATT
>JAPYZP010000649.1:0-34636 GCA_030522985.1 Torymus sinensis | reverse complement strand
GCAATGAGCCGAGTAATTGTGTCATGAATTAGAGTTTTAAATTTGCTTGGCTTGTATAATTATATTATTTGTATTGTATTGTACATTCTTGATTCTGCTGTGATATGGCATATCGTACACTTTGTTAGTCGCTTACATACATCAATGTTTTATCTGCATTTGTTATAAATAAAAAGTACTATTTCTAAAATAAATTTTACATTTTTCCTATCTCGGCAACCGGGTAAAAGTACTTTACCATCTGTCTGGCATTTATCCAATAATTTTTATCTATTATATTGACATTTATTTTTCGTTCCACTTCTCTCTTCGCATTCTTTGCTATCATTGTCTATGCCCTGAATGTTGACTTTTCCGTTACGAATACGTTCGATTTGTTTTCCCCCGTCCATTTAAAACACCGCCGTAGCTTTCATTCGTCTCTGTTTACACATACATTTCACAAATCCCTATTACGCATTGAAATATCAACGAGATTCCTACATTTGTCGTCTCGCGTGCGCGAGAGCGAGAAGCGATCGAGAAGATGAGTCGCGCCCAGCGTCTCGGAATAATTAAGCACTTGCGTGTGTGTTGTCTTTTCATTATGCCCGGGCGTATGCGCGCGCACCGCAAAAGGACCGCTGCTGCCGAAAATTTATGCGCGACTTTCTATATACGCCTACCGTGTGTGCGCGCGCGTGGCGTTTAAAATTTATAATAATTTTTTGTTTTATCCGTCACTCTCTTCTGTCGTTCTAATGTACTTGAACGCTCGAGTGATCGCGTTCAATTGTCCCGAGTGCCCGCGATGTCCGCGTATGGGACTGCACAAAGATTCTCTTTTTTGAGCGATGCGCCGTATTGTTCGGAGTCAAAAGCAAGAGAAATGGGTCGTTACGAAATTATTTTCGTGGGTGTATCTTTTTTTCAAGTCTTTCCAAATAACGCGGCGTGTGGCGCAATGCCGTATGGGTTTTGTAGAAAGTATCTAAAATTACAAATTTATTCAAATTTCGTTAATTAAAATGAACTCTCGTAATTTCGTGAATACTTGTGATTTCGATGAAGAAAATTTAATTTTAATTCAAATTATGTGTTTACGTATATATAGATGTCAAAATCGGATCGAGAATTTCTTCATTTTAAAAATATAATCATTCAAATCATTGAAAAAATGATTAAAAAAACCCCATGCATTTCTATAGCTTCTATAAAAAGTGCAAGCAATAATCACTGAAAAAAAGCCTCCCATGCGGCATTCTACAACAACCAGCCAAAACTGCACCCTATAATCAATTAAACCTCGTCGACCGCATATCTATCTCTCGATCTCTATATTTATTTACACCGACGGCGCCGCGCCGGGCCATATATAAGCAGCAGGTACCTCTTCCTGCCTCTCGCTCTCTCGCATACGTAATACACCCCGCCGTCCAGTAAAACTACACGGCTAACGGCGCACATCGGCGCATCCTTTGCCAGTTGAACTGTCCGCTGTACGTGGCGGCGCTGTCGAGCAAATCCGCGGCGGACGTGATCGCGATGCAGCGCGCCGAGGGGGCGGCTCTGTACGGCGAGCCCGCCGGCGCGGCCCTCGGCGTCGATGGCACCGAGCAGTACGGCAAGGACATCAACAAGGCCAGGAGGCTGGTTACCTGCCCGCCGTTGAGGCCCGATCCCACGACGCCGACGTACCTCGTCGAGCAGCTCGCTCAGTAAGTATATGACGATTGTGTCGTTGTTGTTGGAGGTGTAGGATTGTTTCGTGCAGCGGGCTAAAGGTGTGTTATAGGAAAGTGCCAAAATTCCAGAGTGCGGTAGAGCAAACCTTTCGCTTTCAGTCTTTTATGATGTGTCTAAAGGTTGCTTCTGATGTGTTTCCGTTGAATTTCCAGATCGGCATAGCTTGGAGAGTGACTGTTAAAAATAAGTCTGATGAAAGTGACGAAAGGTATCAATTATTTTGTCCTACCTACCTGATCTGACGAATAATCGTGAGTGAATCATAACCATGGATAACAAAATAATGTCAATTGCCAGATTCACCGTATACCGACAAAATATTAGACACGACGGTCTAATATTTAACAAAAGAAGCAACATTTTCCATTTACAATACTTCTTTCGCGTATCCTTCACCGAGCAAGACACAGCCAGCTGTTTAATCAACAATTCATCACCGAGTCGTAAAATACCTTTCCACCAGACGCCTCTCAGTCGCCCAGCTGAGAGACACCCAGTCGCGCAGACTGTCGTCTGCCTGAAAAAAGTCACGCGCGCGCGCGCGGGCACAGCGCAGCCTCGATTTTTCTTTCGCTGCGCGCTCCGCAGTAGTAGCTCCATAAGCTATCTTGCGCGCTTGCGAAAGTTTTTGCGCCATTAGCGCGCGCCGCCGCCGCCGCTGCCGACATTCCGGAATCCCGGCTTTTCATTCAATTAGAAAATATTCCCGTTTTCCCGTCCATAGGGTACCCTTTATCGCGCGAGGTGAAGAAGTCCCGCCGGTCGGCCAGGTGCGCGCGCATCTGGTTCCGCGACGCTCAAGTGAAAACGCGTTGTATTTCATTAGCTGCGCAGCGTCGAGAGGAAAATTAAATTTCTTTTTTGTTTTGCGATGGTGGTGAATCGTAATCGATGCTCGTGGATGGTGGCAAATTTTGTTGGGTGGTTCAAGGAGTTGAGAGTGTTGAGGGTGAAGTAGGTGGATGGGAGATGCAAATTGTTTGTGTGATAAAGGGAATTTGGAATTTCGATAGGTTAGTGATAATTTCGAGTAAGAAAAAGGGATGTTAATCTCGATTAATTGAAATTTAAGACGGTTACGTATGCAGAAATGTAAGAAATAATTATAGAAACCTGAGCATTTCCTCTGACTCGAGTACCATGAAAAATATGTATATCTGATGTCTCAAGAAGTTCGAAATAACAAGAGAACTCGCCATTGTATATTATAAGGTATATCACGTTTCAACGTTTTAGGTAATCATAAAATAAACTGACAGAACAATACTGTAATTAAATTAAGTTACTTTAATTTCATTTAATATCCTTTCTTTTCAGTTACTTCATTTATGTTTCTCAAAAGTCGAAGTTTTCATTGCAAAAGGAATCGTCTCTTCTTTAAAATACTTTAACTATAAATTTCTGAACTATGACATGATTTCCTTCTGCGACGATTAAATCTTCAACACCTGATACTTACAAGCAGCAACAAAGAAAACTAATCGGCCACCTTTTTGCAACGAACAGAGACGGACTGCAAGTAACGGGCAGCGACAACTGCACGTTCAACGCTGATCAGAAGGCCCTCGGCAAGGACGACTTCTCCAAGATCCCGAACGGCGTGAACGGCGTCGAGGACCGCATGTCCGTCGTCTGGGAGAAGGGCGTGCACGGCGGCATAATGGATCCGTCCCGGTTCGTCGCTGTCACCAGCACCAACGCGGCCAAGATCTTCAATCTCTATCCCAAGAAGGGCGTCATCGCCGTCGGCTCGGACGCCGACATGGTCGTCTGGGATCCGAGCCGCAAGAGGGTCATCTCCGCTGAGACTCACCATCAGGCTGTCGACTTCAATATCTTTGAGGTATGGGCATTGCTAGTTTAATTAGTCGACAAAATCCTGTGAGAGACTTTAGTTGTAGCTTCGAATAATATACGTTAGATGCTATATTGAGAAAAACTTAAAAAGGAGTTATAAAGTAGGTAGTATATTTGTTTAAAAGGATTTGCATTCCGATCATACCTGAGAAAATGATCAGGTGGCATTTCCCGGACATTGCCACTTAAAACCAGACCTTTGCCAAACATCTGCCATGCTTTCATTTTTCCACGATTCGGTTTCAACATATGTGGCGATTGGCAACAACAAGAGGCTAATTGTACGTGGCGAAACAGCCCGCTCAAAATGGCCAGCTTGTCGAGCGCGCTCTGCCCTTTCCGCCCAGTTCACATTCTGCTTCACTGACTTTCGTGAGAGGGAAAATTTGTTATCTTAAAACAATTTAAAGTGATCGGCTCAATTTGGCCTCAAAGAAAATCGTATTCATGAAAGCGGAAAAGAGGTTGACCTTTGCGTATACATTTATAGCGATCTTCCCACTAAATCGCAATCGTTTACTTTCATAAGAAACGAATCTACGCCAATCTCTATGTATATGGCAATGCTTCAGTGGCAACGTCACGGTCTATAAGATGATGCCGATATTTATGGATGAGAAAAATCGATTTAATTGACTTATTTCTCAACGGAGCAAGACGTCTCAAAGTAAATCAGTTTCAAGTCGTCATTCGTATTCAATGATATTGATGATCAGCTTCGTATATATATTCGAGAAAGCAATAGAGTTTCACATTTTTCATATTTATTCTTCTAAATAAATATTAAACTTTCATCGAGCATTATTATTTTGTAAAAAAGACACAGTCTAATTCACAGTAAGCAGGTTTTTAATATATTAAAACAGAAAAATCATAAGAGATCCCTAACGCTATTTTGTCATATACAATAAAAAGAAAATATAATTAGTTGTATAATGTTATAGTTGGACGATATGTGGACCTTCAGTCCAATTTATTTTATTGAACGGAATTACAAACGTTCCTTGAGCAAGTAATTCAAAGGTTACCTACTCATATAGTTATACTATAGTATATATAGTAAACTAGGTATGACTTTCTTTAATTAATGAATCGTGCAAAAGCACAAGTCACTTTTTCAATTATATCATAGTTTACACGTGCATTCGTCACGTTGATTAAATGTACGACGAATGTAAGCTGTCAGAAGCACTTAAGTTATAAATGATTTTTCTAGAAATCCATTCAATTGATTTCCATCATTCTAGTCTTCTTGAAATATATAAAAAAAAAGAAAGACGTAACTATTCTAACCGAAACTCCTTTTCCCCCAGGGCATGGAGATCCACGGCGTGGCGGAATACGTCGTCGTGAACGGCCGCGTCTGCGTAGACGAGTGCGACGTTAAGGTGGTGCAGGGCTACGGCAAGTACCAGGACACGCTGCCGTACCCGGCTTTCGTCTACGAAGCAGTGGACGAGCGTGAGAAGCGGCCACGCGGAGTCGCGCGAACCGAGGCCGAGCTACAACGCCAGGACGAGGAAGACGCGGCGTTCGACAGGGCGCGCGAAGCCGCGCGCGCGGCCAAAGCAGCCGAGGCTGCGGCCAATGCTGGTAATTCGTATCAGAACGGAACGTTCCATTACGAGGACAGGCCCACCAGAAGAACCACGTGCACGCCGACGTTGCCCAACTCGGCCGTTGCCACGCCCTCCGTCAAGGGACCCAGGCTCGAGGGTCAGAGGAATCTGCAGGATTCGACCTTCTCCATCAGCGGTGGGTCTTTTCACGACTGGAGATTTTCCCAGAGTTTATTTCATCTTTTTATTTTAGCATGCTTTTGTAATTGTTTAATTTATGAACTCGCCAAAGTCATTGGATTATATTACTAACTGGATTTTTAGAACTTATTAGATATTCTTATATTCAAACTAGTTATATATGTATACTTTATTAGATTATGTTATCTTTGAAATGTTTGAGTTCTGATGCTAAACTTTTCCTTTATAATCCTTGTTTATACTTCGTATAATTAACTCAATTGAAGTAATACGTTTGCGCGGTTCACAGACTCCATTCATATTTTAATCATATGCTTATTATGAACCTATAGAATGTTTATTATACTATACCTTCTAAAATCAACGTTATATAGTTTACAAAGTTAAAAAACCTTCGTTCAACAGAATGAATAAAAATTTCAAATCCTATGAAACTAAATTAACTCTTCAATAGACATTACAATTTACGAGTCAATGACTAATTTCCTTTTTTCTCCTCTACCAGAGGACAGCAAGGAGGCCGTGCGATCCTGTATCCGCGTGAACAACCCGCCAGGTGGCCGCAGCGCCGGCGGCTTCTGGTAAGACACCAAGCGCAGGCGAGCGCGCGTGCACCTGCTGCAGCAGCACTTCGAGAATCAAAAGGGAAGAAGAAGAAGAAGAAGAAGAGGAAGTGGACGACGACGAAGCCGAGATGGGAGAGAATGAATTCACGGCGAGGAGGAAAGGGAAGAACTGCGAGACACGCGTTTCACCGCTACTACTACTACTACTATTACTACTACCTTATACTCCCACCGCGAACGGCTCGGCGAGAGAGACTCAAATCACACACGGACACATACACGCATACACGAACACTCGACGAGAATTCATTGTATTTTGATGCGTATATAATTCATTAAGTTGATACGTGCTCGATATTCTATTCTTGGTTGGTTTGGAAATCGATTTATTATTATTATTATTATTATTATTTTATTGATTATATATTGACTATTGCTGTATACTTTAAATCGAGATGCGCGGAGCCGCTGTTCTTCGCCGTTACATATTGCTATATATATATGACACGTGTTTTTTCTCCTTTATTTTTATCGTGTATGTAATATTATTCGCCTTTACGTTGTTATCGTATATATAAATACATGTGCATTATGATCGTATGTGTCCCACTCGACAAGATTTATTTTATTTTTAACGTCCTTTCGAAGGAGAAACGAGAGTGTATTGTAGATTTGTATGATTTGTTTATTTTCTATATAGAGTACAAGATGTTTCATCGCACCGTAATACCTAAGCACCGATCGCACATACAGACTCACACGCTCACATGAACACGTATACATTTACGTACATTGAGTGAAAGAGAAAGAAAGAAAGAGAGAGAAAGCTAAAGGTAAAAATTTCGAAAATTATCGTACCAGCTATATTCGCCTCTTCCGCTATGTATCGCGATAAACTGCTCTTGTCATTTAATCATCGTGAAAGCTCACTGAAAACTGTCGTAAACAAAAAGTAATAAACATTGTGCAGCTATTGCCGCACACGTTACCATACATCTATAGCAGCCGGTATTTAGTGGTTAATTATTATTGTCAACAGGCGCGACCAGAAACGTAATAACGATTGTTGTGTATAATGCGACAAAATCCTTTATGTACGATTGAAGAATGTTGAGTACAAGATAAAGAACAAAGTATAAATCTTTAATAATTGTCTTATTAAGTTGCGTGTATGGCATCGAGCGATTTGCGTATACAATGCAGAAGTAATGAAGAGAAACGTACAGTACAAGCTATCGATTACACGCATTACATACACATCCGAAAAATATCAGTGATGAAAGTATATAACATCACCACATAGAAAACCAAAAAGTAAATTCAGATATGCGATTTTTCTGTATGCGCGGAGAAAAACTACCGTATCACAACACGACTGAGGATTAATGTCTATAAAAGTGAAATTTTATACTACAAATTTTGTATGCCAGTATGTGTATACCTTTTCCAATCGTAAATCCCGTAGACTGTACGATGAAAACCATCATTTAAACGCCAATATGCGCCTCTGCCTTGTGATAATTATATATATTATTGTGGGAAATATTTAGACCCTCATGTTTCGCGATTTCGATATGAGAATACGAAATTTCTATAATTGATATTTACCTGTTGAAATTGAATTGGAATCTTATAAGATTCGGCTTTTATCTATAAAATGACTCTAACTATTTGAAGGAAACGCGCTTCTTAAAGACGTATAATTATATTATTAGAATGAATGTCTGTTATGTATCTGAAACCTTATAATAAATATTAAATAATAAATAAAATCTAATGAATTGTATTTATTTTTATTTAGCTCATGTTATCCCGTTATAAATAAAATTAATTTTCGTTTATCAGTTTAATAATTTACAACAACTTGCAGCATAAAGTTATTTTAAGTATGTCATTTAATAAATTGAAAAATTCTTAATTAGCTATAATAAACAACCACAATTCAACACAAAGTTTATAAAATCTATTCTATGCCATTTTTAATAATTAGAACTTTTAAAAATAGACGAGCCATAATCGGTTTATCTTTTCTTCTTTATAAATGCCCGGAAGCACAATCGATCTCGTCGAAAATAGCAAAACCTCGCTTGCAGTTTGCACTGTGCACATCAGCGGATCCTGCAAATGAACCGTTGGGACGACTCTACAGAGCGCGACCTTACCAGCGGGATAGCACTGCAGGAGCGTGCGCTCGCGTGGGAAAGTACTTTTTACCCATCTTCTTTATCCCTCCGGCTCATGCTCATGACTGTACAAGTACAAGACAGTACATTGTACCAGTGCAACTGTACTTACCTACACTTACACTTGTGTTGTGCATACACACACACGTATCCTACCCGTTGCATACTTGCATTGGCGTGGTCACATAACCTCGTACTTATACGCGCGCGCGCACGGCGAGACCGGACCGACCGACGACGGCAGCGGCGACGACGACGACTAAGCATCGGACTGTACGGGACATGTCAAAATTGTGATGTCGTTGTTAAAGGTTAGTTGTCTATACCTACCCAGAAAATCAGCTGGGAAGCGTCCAGTGGTTACCCGTGAAGTCTTGTTAATCGCGCCGCTCGCTCGAATGGTACCGCGCGATCTCGCTGTTATTTCGTTCCGGTATTTTGCGAAAGGAGAAAGAAGGAGAGACAGAGAGACGGAGAGTCGACCGGAATTATAAGAGAGAGGGAGAGAAAGAGAGAGAGAGAGAGAAAGAGAGCGAAGAAGCGAGGTCGGCCCCCGCGCGCGCGCGCACCCAGAAAGAGAGAGCGAGAGAGAGAGACAGAGAGAGAGAGTGCTGAGTATTTTTGGAGCAAAATTTTCCTGGCGAACGCTACTTACTTATCGCTCGTTGCTCACGTCGTCGCGGTGTATAAGTACCTATATTTTTTCGATAATCGTCAGCGTCTTCGGTGTGTGCATACGCGTTGCCGTGCATCGAACAACAACGATAAACAAAGTGCGCGCGCGCGACAAGTGTGTGTAAATACCTGGGTGGCTCAGACGAATTATATTGACAGTGACCGACGGCTTCGATGTACAATGTAAATAATGAGATAGAGAGAAAAAGAGAACGTTTCTGTCCATGAGAGATTAAAAAATGACTCTTTTTTCTCGATCATGAAAGCTCATCAATCATCCGATATGTTTTATTTCATTAATGCATTTTTTCTTTTTCTTTTTTTTTAAGCATTCATTTTGTGTACAAATTTTTGTTCCTGATCGTTTTCTTAACCTTTCTTTGATACTATATATTTGTTATTGTTTAAAAGTCTATAAAATAGTCATTTGAACAGTGCCACAAGATTTTATACAGTAAGGTTAGTGTTCTCATAAACTTCCTAATATCTAATTCTTGCCTTGCAGAGTCAATTTACATTCGAAGATGCATGGCCATGTATGCGTCCAATTATTTTGAAGCTCCTGAAACAAGAGCCAGTAACACAAGCAGAATGGCAAGATCTCTTTTACTCAGTGCATCAGGTGTGCCTCGACGAAAAAGGCCCACCCAAGTTGCGAGATGCTTTAAGAGAAGATATTATGGATTTTATCAAACAAGCTCAACAGGTAAATTATAAATTAATTCATCAGAGTTATATTATTGCTGTTTATAACTTTTAATTTGCTTCACTTCAGAGGGTCATGGCCCATCAAGAAGAGCAGGCTTTACTAAAAGCTTATATCGCAGAGTGGAGGAAATTTTTTACTCAGTGTAACTATTTACCTACACCATTTAGACAGTTAGAAGCATCATTAAGAGGAAAAACTACTACTATGATGCAAAAAAAGAATCAACCTGATGAAAGTATCGTACGAAAGGTTGGTTTTAATTTTGTACTAACATTTATTGAGTTTAATACATGCTTCACTTAAGTAGCTATATACTCATACTCCATAATTAAAATAATATTTTATGCATTAAGTATTAAAACTAATTCTTTACTTTAAATAGTTAATGCTAGACAGTTGGAATCAAAGTATATTTAATGACATTAAGCAAAGACTTCAAGACTCAGCAATGAGGTTAGTACGAACAGAGAGGAATGGAGAAGTTTTCGATTCGCAACTTGTTATTGGAGTCAGGGAATCGTATGGTATGTATACAAAAATATATATATATGTACTTATATTATTTTAAATTCTAATACATTCTTTTTCTTTCATTTTTTTATATTTATTACATGTATTTAATTAATATTGACATTAAATTTTTATTTGTTGAAATGGTGCAGTAAATCTTTGCTCCAATCCATCGGATAAGCTAGAGATTTATAGAGAACACTTTGAAGCTGCTTACATTGAGGAAACCGAATCTTTTTACTGGGTAAAAGCTCCTGAACAACTACAAATGCATGGAGTTGAAAAGTATATGAAATATGCAGAACAAAAATTAAAAGAAGAGGAATTACGCGCGCAAAAGTACCTCGAACCAAATAGTGCTAGTGTACAACTATTAATGGAACGATGTGTAAAAGTACTTGTTGCTAACTTTAAAACAGCAATCCTTGCTGAGTGTCCGCGAATGATCCAACAGCATCAAACGGAGAGTGAGTTAAAATAATTCCAAAGTCATTGATTGAGTTAACACTTTGGTACAACAAAGCTTACTATTTTTTAGAATTACGATTGATGCTGAAATTGATGGATCGCGTACCGGATGGCGTGACGCCTATGCTGGTATACCTGGAGGAACACATTGCCACGGCCGGTCTCGACGACATGATGGCTGCCGTGGATATTATTACCCAAGACTCGGAGAAGTACGTGGAACGGCTGCTCGACCTGTTCCGACGTTTCTCCACCCTCGTGAAGGAAGCCTTCGATGACGATCCGCGCTTCCTCACGGCCCGCGACAAAGCCTACAAACTTGTCGTCAACGATTCGTCCGTGTTCAAGCTCGACCTGCCCATGAGGCAGGGAGGCGGTCCGCCACCCCCTGTTGTGCCCACGATTGGTACCATAGCCAGTCTTAGCGCCGCATCCAAGCCCACCAACAATAATGGCCTGCCCGAGTCAAAGTGCCCCGAACTCCTGGCCAACTACTGTGATATGCTGCTAAGGAAAACGCCGCTCAGTAAAAAACTCACGTCCGACGAGATCGAGAGTAAATTGAGAGACGTAGTATGTACTAGGATCAATTTTCTAATTATATTTATCAAATTTTCATAAAATGTTCATAAAAAATTCTTTGATTTTTCGTTACAGTTACTAGTTCTAAAATATGTTCAAAATAAAGACGTCTTCATGCGTTATCATAAAGCACATCTGACGAGACGTTTGATTTTGGATACGTCGGCTGATTCAGAGAAGGAGGAGAATATGGTTGAGTGGTTACGAGAAGTTGGAATGCCTGCTGATTATGTCAATAAATTAGCCCGCATGTTCCAGGATATTAAAGTATCGCAGGATTTGAATCAACAATTTAAGGAACAGTGTAGAGCTACTATTGCTGACAGCATCAATATCAAAGTATTAATCAATGTTACTTTCTCCGATAATCGGTAGGCCTGAACGTAAGATTAGTTAAATTTATATAATTTATTTTAATTTACGCAGATATTGAATGCGGGTGCGTGGGCAAGAGGTAGCGAACGCGTTACAGTTAGTTTGCCTCTTCAATTAGAGGATTACATACCCGAAGTGGAAGAGTTTTACAAAAAGAAACACAGCGGAAGGAAGCTGCAGTGGTATCATCATATGTCGAACGGCACGGTACGTAGAACATGACGTTTACATAACTACATAAACAATTTTAAAACAATATGTTGCATATTTTATATTCTTTTCAGATAACGTTTCAAAATCAAGTAGGAAGATTCGACATAGATGTAACTACTTTTCAGATGGCTGTACTTTTTGCATGGAATGAAAGACCCTTGGAGAAAGTTTCTTATGAAAATCTCAGATTAGCGACAGAACTGCCTGATCCAGAGTTGAGGCGAACTCTTTGGTCGCTTTGCGCCTTCCCGAAAATTAAGAGACAACTGATCATCGCAGATCCACCTGCTCACAGTCCGAAGGACTTTTCCCAAGCAACAAAATTCTGGATCAATCAGGAGTTTGCTATTGTGTAAGTATTAAAGAAATATAATTACTATTATTAAAAATATATTTTAGTTATACTCTTAAAATGTCATATTTTACAATTTATTAATTATATAAATATTAATAAAATTATTATTCAAAAGTAATAACGATTTTATATGCTTAAATGTAGGAAAAATGGTAAAATGCAAAAACGTGGGAAGATCAATTTAGTAGGTCGTTTGCAATTATCAACCGAACGGAGTAAAGAAGAAGATAACCAGTCCATCGTTCAACTTAGGATATTACGTGTACAAGTAAGTCAATTATTAAAAACACTAGCGAAATCACTAATTTTGTATGTTCTGTAATGTGTTTATCATCAACTTTTCCGACTTGCAGGAAGCAATTATAAAGATTCTGAAAATGCGAAAGAAAATTACTAATAGTCAACTTCAAACGGAATTAGTTGACATACTGAAAAATATGTTTTTGCCGAGCAAAAAGATGATAAAGGAGCAAATTGAATGGCTTATTGAGCACAAATATATCCGAAGGCATGATAACGATATCAACACATTCGTATACATGGCATAACGATAATTATGCATCAGAAATTACTCGCGTCGGATTCGACTTATATATTATATTTTTGTAATAACTTGAGTTGCATTTGCGAAGCCTCAAGTTGAAAGTGTGGCACATTTTGCAAGTTACGCGCTTAGCGAAAATCATACTTGCATTATACAAACTGCTCTAATGCGGTTTAAGTCTATAAAGGTGATCGTCTCTTGGCTGAAAATCTCGCAATGGGTCAAGGTCGCTTTAAAATTTATAAAGAGTAAAATATAAGAAAACTCCAGATGGATTGTACATGCATTTGTAAGGTAATAGTTATAATAGCTTTGAATTATTTTAGACTAAATAAAGTACTAAGTATGTTCTTAAGATCTTTTCTCAATTGCTTTACTTGCGACTGTGATTTTAAAGTGACCGCCCAACATTTTTTTCCATTCGTATATAAATATTTGTCTTTTCTGTAAAATACACTCAAAAGTCCCGGAAAGAAATTATGTATGTAATATATATAGTTAATTTTATTCCTCAATTCGATATATAAGATTATATATCAGTTAAAACCACCGCAGTCTTTCTAATAGAAACATTTATTTTTCATTCAATAATTCAATTGATTTAATTTTCTTTTATACTATTAACAATACATTTTTATAATGTATCAATAAATATCTGTGTTGAATTTTCATTAAAAAGTTACTGTACTTTTAAAAATCTGTCTATGATGAAAAGATATGATTAATAACTAATAAAGTGTTTATGAATAATATAAATTTAACAAATATGTAAATAAATTAGTTGTACTTCGATAATATTCAGTATTGTAAAAAATAAAAATTGTTTGTGATTATATAAAATTATACATAATTTATTTCCGGGATTCAAACTTTAGCTAAAATTAATCAATCTAAATGAATATTCATACTGAAAAAGGTTGAGCATTGTTGAAAAGACGGCAGCTTATTGAATTCACCGAACACAAGGCCTTCTGTAAGAATAGTAAGAATAACATGGCCTAAATATAAACATTTTTCAAGTAACAGACATGATTTTAGATAGTTGCCATGCGAAACTGTTTTTGGAGGCGATTCTGTACGGCGCTATTTTATCTATGTCTTCTGTTTTTAAATTCAATTTTTAGTTATTAATTTTTATTTACAACCCATAGATTTTCATAAATTTTTGAAGTCTGAAAAATATTTTTTACGATATATATAGATTAATGTAATTACAATATAATTGATTTTTGACTTTTTTATTATTATTTTATTCGGCATGGATTTTATTGGAAGTAAATAATGTTTTTTTTTTAATTTAAATTGTACTTAGCTTTTCCAGCGCAGGATAGTATTAGTGACGATCAAAGAACTATAATTTTAGGGACTGTGTGTTTAAATAACTTAAGTAAGAATTTATCTGCAATTGATCTTCCTCAATGCAGTAAATAACATGATTTGTATAAAGCCTTTGTAATATTTAAGCGTTGAAAATATTGAAGTGTAAGAATTTGAAAAACTGAATTGAAACGTTTGAATTAAAAAAATGTCAACATTTTTTCCAACCCACGTCTTTTTTATTGCATTATTATATTCATTTTCAAGTACTATATTTGTTTCAAAAATATAAACTTTTTGAAGTTTCAAACCAGATCTGAAATAAACGATCGAAGTTTCTTAAGAAGAGGATATTTTAGAAATATTAACAAACAATTAACAATTTATGTATCTTTTATTTACAATATTTCCATCGAAACTGACACAGTATTTCTGTTAAATAATGTCACTTAATAACAGATCCTTTCACTTGTATTGGACTCTGATACGATTTCCTTTATTTTTTTTAAGTACGCATAACTCAGACTTTGCAGTGCGGTGGGTTTAAGACTCGCTGCACCCTAAGTAAAAAGGAAAAGAAAAGCATAAATCCATTCTTTTCAATTGTTTTATACATATGACTCATACATATGCTTTTTACGTATACGTACACACATATATACACATATTCACAAGTAATAATGAGATACATTCATACCACAGCTTTCGGTGTTAAACATCATTTTTGCTTCTCACTTTCATATACATAAATAGCGATTAGATTTATTGATTTTTTATCGAAATTCTTTCATAATATCCCAAGGAAAAAATTTTATCACAAACATATAAACGTATGATTTTTTAAAGAAATTTAACAACTTTTGTTTAAATTTTTAATCACGATTCAATATAGTCCATATATAATGGCTTCTTTAATTATAATTTTCTATAGAATTTTTTTCTCGGGCAATTCTTTATAATTTTTTTTTTATATCACGAGTCTTGTAACAAATTTTCACTTTGTTTTATCGATACAATATTCGTTGATGATTACGTTGGTAAATAGAATCTGAAGCGATATGACAATAAGTCGTAAACAAAACGTAACAATCTTATACGGCAATTGTAACAAGAAGCCATCAAAGAGTGAGAACTGTTCCCTCATTTCGTAGCAGTAGAGCGTGGAGAGAAGTTTAGCTACGGTGTGCACAGATATATTAATTGTAAATCTTTCATTAAAGATCAAGATGTAGCGGAATTCAGAGGAAACAACCGTTTCTATAGCTCTAAATTTCATTATTATAAAAAAATACTATTCAACCTCTTTTGTTTGATCGTAAGAAATTTGTTTTATAAACTGAAATGAAAAATTAGTTAAGATAATAATGCCTTTGTTATGTATTCTACAAAAGTTATTATAATATCTGAGAACAAAAAATATACATGACCAAATATAAATATATATATACAGGTATCGTCATATATAATTATACAATCATGTACACAATCGAATTATTAGTTATTTTTGTCTTTCTTTTTGATGGATCAATTTTTGTTTAAATCTTTTTCCAACGCTATTTAACACTAAAAAACTGACACGAGAAAAATGAGCCATCCATTACAGAGGCGAACATTTAACACTTTTCATTTTTTAAGATTTTAAAAACGACTAACAGAAAAATCCGTCTAGGATCTAAATATTACACTCAACAATTTGTATTAGTTTTGTTAGCTGTTACAATCTTTTTTTTCTTAATTGAGAGTTTTTGAATTTTAATTCTGACTCAGATTCCACTTGTTTTTTCTTTTTTTTAAATATGATACTATTTTGCGCAAAATTTGATTGTTCAAAATGCTCATTACGACGTAATAGACTTTCCCATCTAAGTTTTCTACAGAAGCAAAAAACGCTTATCGATAATCGAGATTGAAATGTATATTGATTTTATGTGTACACACTAAATATTCTGGTCGATCTACACCAGTTTGTCTTATATCGTTTATATTGAGTATGCTCGAAGGCTGTATAAAACTAATTCTTTTGTTATTACGAAAATAATCAATCGTGTATATTATAGCGCAGCACCAACACTTTGCTCTCACCTGCTTTTTTTAAACTAGTTCAATTTTCAAAATACGGAAAGTGTCGATGGTGCACGCGAAAACTTATAGCCATCAATGACCTTCTCGCTTTCAATTCCTAGGTAACGCATGCCACTACGAATCGTTCTATTAATTTTTACATTTTTTATTAGGCAGCCATTTGTTGTATATTTATGTTCAAATGACTAAATACTTTGGGAAAAGATTACATATAAGTACGGAAAACTATATTCATATGAGTAATCACTCGCGTTAAACGTATTATTATAGACAGGAAATTAACGTAGGTATTTCAATATTTGTATAAAATTTACGTTTAACTTATGTTATTAGATTCAACCAATATAAATTTAAATTTTATATAATAGTTTATAGTTTATAGATTTTTTCTCAAATTAGTATAATATCTCTAAAAAGGGGATAAAAAGTTGAATTAAAAATTCGAGAACAATTTTTACGAATGAAATTTGAAATATAAAAATATAAAAAAACTGGATACATGAAAAAAAATTTCTTTCTATTTTGTTTACATATGTATACAAACATGTACAACAACGTTTATATGTAGATATACATTATGTGTTTAACATTTACGGGAGCCCAAAGTTCAGTTCAATAAATTTACAGATGTTTGTTTTTACCTTAATTATTAACAGAATAATAACTTATTAAACAATTTTCTTCATTTGTGAAACCATACAAAATTACATTTTTTAACTGGTTTTTTTAATGTTAACATTTTTACTATGCAAGGTAAAAAGATTCTGTAAATAATTACGAAATTAATAACCAACGATAGGCCCCCTTTTATAATCTCGAGTTTTTAACGTCATTCTATCCCCTTCCTACCATTTTGTCATATCCTCGAGACATACTAATCGCCTGCGTCTCGGGATATACAAAAAGCTGACCAGCAGCGCGCGCCGCGTGCAAATATATTTTTGCTTGCTGTATAACACTGATTATCGTAACACTCAAGCCCTTTAATTCTCTCTCAATTTTCTGATACAATAACACCGATGACAATACGGCTCGATAATAAGAATTGGAATCATTAACATACCCATATCCTCGAAAATTAAACGAGCTATTGTCGCTCGCTTAAATAGTATTCATAAAGAACAAACGTTTTTTACCGTTTATCTGGATGGATCGTTCAGACATGCTTGTACATATGATTCGTTAATTTTATATAGAGCAGACGGCAAAGGAAGAGAGTGCTTTTTTAAATATTTACTTTTTTATTTGGGTTTCTTAAAGATCTTTGATGATTTTTCTTAATATTTTAAGAAGCGTTTCAGGTTTCCCCTGAAGCAACATATTCTCTAAATTTTGATATAAATACACTTGATGCATATAAAATAAGAATGGCCTTAAAACTGGATTTGAAAGTTATTTAAATTCGCAAGCGGAATAAATTTAATTCTTTGTTATTCCGGTTCTCGCGTGCGTACTCGTTTGATTACGTATTATTTTAAATATAACTTTATAAAATTAAGAATGGAGAATTTTTATAGTTTAATCTTGTTAATTTTTTCTTAAATTAGTCTTTAAAATCAGTTCACGTCTACATACAATTTGATGTTGTACTTAACTTTTTTTACGAAATTTTTTAAGCACTTTTGCAATGATTTACATCTTTGTAGTTTGAACAAATATTTCAGCAAAATCGTCAAAGATCACCTTTTATGTTTGTATCGCACGGTTTTAGATATTTGCATGCGTGAATCTAATTGGCGATATTAATTATCGGGACAGCGAGTATGCGGTATGCGAGCAGCAGTTTTTACGTTTCCTGCAGTTTCGCAGATGTGTACAACGATTCCTGGATGGGTCGGGCTCTTTGGATAAAGTTCGTGGCTCTCACCTAGAGTAATTACATGAACAGTTTTAAATTCTATACCATAAACTCGCAGGAGTAAATTTTAAATGTGCATATTATTAAATATAAAACTTAGATAATAAAACAAACCTGGAGTTAAATTAGCAATTGCTGCAAGTAAATCGTGGTTAACCAGAGGCTCATTTTCTTCTCGGGGCTCCCAACCTACGGGCGGAGACGCCGGTGGAGATATGAGGAACTGTTTTACAGGTGCTGGAGGATGCAAGTGTCGATCTTCAATATCTACATAATAGAAACATGATATGTTAGGAAATCTTTTATCAAAACTAATTGAATAAAATTCCAATTGTATAACTTACCAATAGGCGTGACAGGTTGTGCAAAATAACAATTTATATTAGTATCCCCAAAGTGAGCTTGATGTAGCTGTATCCTTGCTTGTGCAGCTGCACTTGGTGAACTATAGTTAACTCTCATTCTTCTAAAAGATCTGAAGTATTGAAATGTGGCAACTTCACCAAATTGCTTAAAAAGCATTTCAATGTCCTTCTGCAAATTGACATTGTAAATTGAAGTTAATCATCACTTTGTATTATCGTATAGTTACTATTTTATACGTTATTTAAAAAGTTTTCTTTTTTAATTATTGCACATTCTAAAAGTTGTATTTATACATTTATAATCACCTTAAGATCATCTGATTTGAAGACACGAGGATCCACATTTGTAACAATCACAGACATTGGTAAGTCTTCATCATGAATCAATTCGTCTAAAGTTGTTGAAGCTGGATCATCACGACTTATATCTTTTGTGCAATTTAATTCTAATTGCTGAAAATTAGGGTGTAAATTTGGTAAACCATCTACTTCATTGATAATAATATTTTCTGTATCTTCTGACTCCCCATCCTCTCCTGTACTCTTGCTCCTTTTTTCCTCCATGTTTTTGCCTGGGATTATTAACACTTATTTCTTGTGCACTTTTTAATTGCTAACTGGAAGAAAAATGGAATTTGTTAAATAATGTAAGCAAAATGATTTTCTTAAAGTAAGGAAAAAGAATATAAAATATGACAAAAAATGGTTCACAATTATTTTTATCGTCTCTCTCTCTCTCTGTATAAACAAGTATTTTTTAAGAATCAAGAGTATGTAACTTGTGTCATGATTAAAAATAGAAATTAAAATGCTTAATGTCTCATAGGTGTAACGGTAAAAAAGCACGAGTTTTAAGTAAATTTTATGAATCAGCGAACAGTTAAAAATAGAATATCTTTGGTAAAACTAAAAAAAGAATAGCTAGTGATCTCTTTAAGTGTATAATTAAATTTAGAATAGACTATTCGGACTTAAAAATTTTCCATTACAATTATTCTTGCGAAAGTACCTTGCATTTACCCTCAAGATTAACTATTCTTAGAATGTGTATAGCTTAGCTTCCAGTATAAATCTAACATCAATGAGCATGGTACTCTTAAAATAAGAAAATTCTGTTCACACAGTTTATTGACACTGATTACTCAATCACATTGGCTGACTTATTAGCAGAGCGAAATGATCATGGGCCCGATGATAAACACAGAGACACAAGTAAACAAACAAACCGTGACCACAAGTATAATCCTCATACTGACGTACGAAAATATAAAGCTAATCAGGTGTCTGAGGACTCTGGGCGTATCAGAGCAGCTCAGTAAGCCATGCAGACAGATCAGAGCAGAAAATTCAAGTAGTTCTCGACCTTTGTGACAACACTGCACTAGTTGTATCCTCTCTCTTTCTCCGGGCAGGCAAAATCAGCTAATCCAGTGTTTGATTAGCACTTCCTCCACAGCAAGCGCCTCTTTACACCCCCTCGAGAGCGCTAACGGAACTCGAGCTTGCACGCTGCTACAAGCTCGCGGGTAGCTCTAGGAGCGCGGTGCTACTCTCGGAGCCCAGCAGCAGCCGACTTCGGAGTTCCATGAAGAGCTTCGCACACGGGCATCACATACATAGATGCACACACACAGACGCAGGAGAGAGCCTGACTAGTGATGAGCTGCGAAGGACGTCGGCACAGTCCCCTCCCGCCGTACGCGTGCGCGCGATTATTTACAGTCCTCTCCTCCTTGGCTGACGTTGGACGACGACGGATGCATGGTCCGAGTGCGCACACTACTGTAGGTTGGACTACTGCTCTACTCAGACGCAGCTACTCTCTCTCTCTGTCTCTGCTACTCTGCTGCCTTCGAGCAGGGGCACTGCGGGCTGATTCTCCTGTGTCTGCGCTAACTCTCTCTTGCTCCGTGTGTGCGAGACACGAGCACCGAAGACGTCACTCTGCTACTGCGCTGCTGCTGCGCGAAGCGCGCGCCGCTCTAGTCGAGCTTAGCTGCTGCTGCTGCTGCCTTCGGAGTTCGGCTCGATTCCTATATATGCTGGCTCAGGCTTCGTTCACACTCGCTGACCGCTGTCAAGTTTGACGAGAGGCTGAAATAAACAAGCAGAAGGATTCTTTAGAGATTATAGGTGATGTCTGCTTGGATATTGCGCGATGTTTCGTTTAAAGCTCTACTCGCTCCGTTTCTTTTTAGGCAAGTTTATTTAAGGGCTGGCTGGCTAACTCTTTTGTACGCCGTTATTAGTAATGGTCAAATTTTGCAGCTTGAAGGTATAAAGTTGTATGTAATATGTGAGGTAGAAAAAACAAGGTTGAGTATTGACAGAAGCATGTAAGTGTTGACATAGTTATACTCTGTCATATGGTACCCCTAATCATTAAACAGCTTGACTAGCTAATAATAACAAAACCTACTACTAACTTGCCTATTGTTATAGTTTATAAATATATCAAAAATCGATTAAAAAGAAGCGTGCGTGAAAATAATTATAATAATTTTAATTTAAATTATAATTGGCACATGCATAGAAACGTAAAGCACACAATATATACTCATTTTCCAGAAAACAGTATTTTATATATTATTTTCGTAAAAACTTGACGAACTTCGATGCTTAATAATTTCATTTTTCTTCTACGTTCGTTACACGTTTTAATTTTTGCATAAAAATGAAAAGTGACTCCAATGTAACATATATATTTTATTCGCTGACGTTATTTTCCATTTTCAGGAAACTATGGCCTTCATCAGATAGAAGAGAATTTAATTTAGCAAAACAATAGTTTATTAAAACAATCAATTGGTTTGCCGTTTTTCGAAAGCATATCGTGTATACCTGTGGATAAAGCGGAATTTTTTTATTAAAACGTAGTTTTATAGAACGAACCAGTAGTATATTTGTAGAACAACCTCTTTTCATCTCTTTTCATAGACTAAATTTACAAAAGTTGTTATTCGGTTTAAGTAGGTATATACTGACAAAAATGTACTTATTTCTTATAAGTTACCTATCTGCACAACGTCATTACATAATAATTTTCAAAATTGAGAAAATACACGTGATAAAACACGTGATATTTTTTAACTGAGTACTCACGATTCTTTGCTTATTAACTATTGAAATTAAATATAGGTGAGCATGATGATCAGTTTGAAGAAGTCGAGGTCATCAACTCTTCTATGAATACGAGGACTAATGTGCGGAAGTTTTGTAAAAGAAGCTTGTATTACATTATTCAATCAACGGGATGTTACCATGAAAAGTTAGTATGTCTGCGAAAACATTTCAAAGTTTCACGATTGATTTTGTAATACGATTCATCGAACATCGCGTTAATTCTATTTCTTTATCGATATTAAAATATCCTATACATAACGTGTGAAGATTATATTTAGGAAGAAGACAAAAGTTACATTTTTCTCACGAACTAACTCTATTTTCAGGTTGAGCCATCCCAGAATATAAGTACTCCATTAATTAGTTCTAGACAATGAAAAAACGCCAAAATATAATATGTAGCTTTTTTAAATCTCGTTATAAGCATAAATATAGATTATCTTCATTGTGCAGGCAGGCGAAATTTTGCCTAAGCATTTGGCGCATTAAATCGCATAGTATTTTTTAGGCTTCCCGAGAACCAATAACGTAAAATTAAACTTCTCTTAAAAAATAATCAATCTGATAAGTATACTTTTACACAGTAAATTAGAGGCATATAATATTTGAATATTGAAGAAAATCTCTATCATGTATTGATTATTCAAAATTAATTATAATTTACAAATATACTTATCAAGCAATAAATTTTATAATTATATTATAATTATTTTATATTATATTATTTTATAATTTTATGACTGCCATTAATATTAATTAATTTAATTTACAAGACTGTAAAACCGATTGAAAAATTCTTATCAGTGAATAATAAATTTTATAAAATAATATTTTAATTATTGTACTATATGACAATATATACATACTTTCTAAAGCTGTGTTAGTGAAAATTGCACCACCCACGAAATTAGTGGAAAAAACTACTAATTTATTAGTGCATATACACTATTTCATTAGTACAGTTTTTTTCCACTAATTTTGTGGGTGGAGCAATTTTGACTAATTCAACTTTAGAGAGTAGTCTATTGTGTATATGAGCTATTCCTAAATTAATTTCCCTTTGACGTCTTCAAAAAAGTAAAAAAATTTTTTTGAAGGCACACTCACCAAGGTTTTTCTTGTTTGTTAGTCTTTTCTGAGTGTGAAAAAACGTAGGTACATGCTCAATTGGATGGCATCATTTTGTTACGACAGTTTTAAGTAAATTTTTTTTAAACAATATATAAAAATGCGTTTTTCGCTAAAAAAAAATACTATCGCATTCTTTGAGTCATTTTAAAGAAGAAAGTCTCTTACAACACGACTTTTCAAACTTTGACAATTTTTTTGGACTTTTGGAGTGCATTTTTTTTACAAAACTTGTAAGAGACTTTCTTCTTTAAAATAACTCAAAGAATGCGATAGTATTTTTTTTTTTTGCGAAAAATGCATTTTTATATATTTAAAAAAAAATTGACTTAAAACTGTCGTAACAAAATGATGCCATCCAATTGAGCATGTACCTACGTTTTTTCACACTCAGAAAAGACTAACGATCATGAAAAACTTTGTCCCGTGAGTGTGCCTTCAAAAATTTTTTTTTACTTTTTTGAAGACGTAAAAGGGAAATTAATTTAGGAATAGCTCATATAGTTCACTTTTGTTGAGGTTTTGATATCATTATGCTTTTAATAAATGATCCACATTTTTTATCTCGTAAAAATTTTATAAAATTAATTAAATCTTATATCCTTATGGTAAATCGCGTAGTTTTTTTATCCTATTATGGAATCGGGGTTTTGAATCGGGCGCCTGCTTTTTAAAATCGGTTGACAAATTTTGGTTGTTCGTACACCGTGAACTATATGTAATGTATGATATAATAAATATAAAAATTTAGAACTTGTACAGGTAATTATCAGTAACTAACATTACGAGATTGAAAAAAATAACATTTTACCAAAGGTTATATTTATATTTTGAAAAAAGTCGGTGAAAGTAGATCATGTACCTAGTCTTTCGAACAATTAATTAGTGTTTTTCTTTTTTTCTTTCACACTCTCTCTCTGTCAGGACTACCTCTGATTATTACAATATTCCCGATGATGGGATTCGAAAAAAGGGGTTCGGAATCAATTCGGCGCAGACTATACCTATTCTACCTACGCAGAGTCGTCGATGGGCCAAGTTCAGCCCGCGTCTCTCGGTTGCTATATAGTGCCTATATACCTCCCACTTTCGCTCTCCGCGACGTCTGCAGCAGCGGCAGCGGCAGCGGCGGCGGGATCGGGCTCTAAGTAAACACGGACCATATGTTCCCTCCGCACATTGTGAAACCCGCATCTATCCGGGCATCAGCAGTTTTCCCGTCGAACCGATATACTTACTGCACTGCACGTGGGGGGCGGCCAGAATCTCGGATAGAGAGAGCCAGTCGCTCCGCCCTCGCGCCGCAACGCTCGCCAAGAAACGCGAACGGAGTTGATACAAGTATATATTCGGCTGCAAAGCGCGCAAATACCCGAGATTTTTACTCCCCAGTGCAGTGCCAGCAATAAAAGGATCGAGGTGATCATCGTCGAGCTCGGGTATAGCGCGTCAATCACGGGGAAAATTCGGAGCAGATAAGCCGCGCGTGCTAGTTTACACACGATATATACACACGCGGCGAGTCAATAACGCGATAAGGGGATATATTAGTCGGCCAGTGCACACAAGAGCGGCAAATCACCCGGTGCGATAATAGGAAAATGCTACGGAGGTAGCGGTTAATACGTCGGTGGAACGTGGAGGAGACGAGGTTAGTATCGAGTTTTTCTATATAAACGCCAGCACGTCGTTATAAGTGCGTATATATAGAGACACGCGCGCGCGCTGACAGCTGGACGAAAAATAATAAACAAGAGACGGTGCGTACTTACTTAGGTACTATATATACTATATAGTCACACGCGTGAATAAAGTGTATAGCATAATCGCATTGTTGCGAGTCTGGCCTATTTCGAGCGACAGGTTAGCGCTCTTACCGAAAATTCAAAATAACTCTTGCGCGCCTATATATGTAATGTATATATATCCACACACACACACACACACATACATACACACACGCATGCATACACCTGCATGGCTGCATACCTGCTTTACTCACAACAGTCAACACGACAAGACGTAACGTAACGTAACTTCATGTGCGCAACACACAACTCATCGCTTGCAGTCCACACCAATACACTTGTCAATCGAGGTACTTATAATGACCGAATGGGAAATGATGACAGGACAGGATTCGCCGATGGCTGGGATCCGATGCGATGAAGAGGCTCGCGCGCCGTTTTCGCAGAGCTCTCAGCAGCAGCAACAACAACAACAACAATCATCAACGTCGCGGCCGCGGTCACCAGCGTGGCGCTGCGGCGGCGGCAGTAGTGGCTGTGCCGCGCGCCGACGAGAAACAGCAGCAGCAGCAGCAGCAGCAGCAAGATAACGCCGCCGCAGCAGCAGCCGAGATGTCGACCGCGACGACGATGGAGGGCTCGCTGAGCAAGTGGACGAACGTCGTCAACGGCTGGCAGTACCGCTGGTTCGTCCTCGACGACAACGCCGGACTTCTCTCCTATTACACGGTGAGTGTGTAACATCCCGCGCGCGTCTCGGCTTCTAGGTTATAAGCTCAAAACCCCGCGACTCTCGTGACACTTTCTCGGGCTGTGCTCTTCCGATGGGCGAGGATCGATGCGTCCCAGACGAATAAATCTCTCTCTCCCTCTCGCTCTGTGCTTCGGAGAATCTTTATGAGAGGATTAGCATTAGCACAGTGGGATTAGAATGGTTTTGGAGCGAGACGATGACAAGTGTCAAGCGAAGCTTGACGAGTGCGCGCGACGCTCTAATCGTCTTTCGAAGCGCGTATATATACGAGCGTTTCTTTACTCGATTAAACTTGGGCGCGCGGGATCCCTGCAGTGAGATTATTACAAAGTGGCAAGCGAAACGAAACGATGACGGGCAGAGGCTGACGGAGAATTAGGTTAGGGAAACAAGTGGATGGGCAGGCTCATTGGGGTAAACAATAACAATGCTGGTCTGCGGTGCTGTTGCTTTTATATTCTAATAAAGCAGGTTGTTCGACTGGCTGATGTTATACTTGATGCTTGATGAAGGTGTTCGCTGATGTAGATAAAGGCAGTCTGATGATTCGCTGGGAGACTTGATGATGTGTGATTAATGAAAAACTGCTTTTGCGGAAAGCGAGTGAATTGTTAAGACATTTCCAAAGTCTGAGTTATCAGAAATAGGAATTTAGTTATGACTAGAGCCTTTTCCATCCAATATAAATATTGTTTTTTAAAATATTTTGCCGAATGAATCTCTTTGATGCACCCTGTGCAAACAAAAATAAATCTAGTTTGTATGAATCAAAGAAAATTTAAATGTATATCTAAAACTTTCAGATTCAGACAATAAATGGTAAATTTAATATTCAAATAAAGTTTTACATTTATTGATGCTTTTAATGATGAAATTATAATGATATGGCAGTTTTTTATACTGGTAAATGTTGTGTTGCTTATACATTGACATCTATGTTATGCTTAATTGAAAAAACTCATTTTATAACATCAGATTCAATTTTAATTAAAGACAAAATCCGCAAGTTTGATGCATAATGAGAATTTCATGTATAATAAAACAATTCAAATATGCTTTATTCAACAATTTCTGTTTTGAATAGTCTGGTATTCCTGAAATTGATACACTCATCAGTGCATATATTAATATGTGCGCATATATATATTATATAAAAAATAAATTTTTGTGTTTATACTGTCAATTTATTCAAATAAACAGTTAAGTAAACTATCATATTCAAGTAAACACAGTTTGCTATTGAGCATTACACAACAATTAATTTGATAACTTTGAAAAATTTTTATTGTATTGTTTTATAAATACATTACAACAGGTATTAAACCTTATTAGAAAATCCCAATAAATATTATAGGATTTTCTAAAAATTTTAATCCTTTTTCAGGAGTACATTTTTTCTAATGGACCTTTTTCTGCAATACTTTGCATTTCTAGATTTTTAGGACCACTGATTACGAATACAATGTCAAATTTCAAAAATTATATATTTTATTGTTCCTTATTGAGATCTATACTGATTTACACTACATATCAGCTATGTTGCATGCGCCATTTTTAATTTTTTTAAATCTGATGTTAAATTTGTAATCAGAGACCTCAAAAACCTATATAGTATATATTTAAACATGATTTAGTCAGAAATATTTGTGTTTTTCAATTTCATTTATTTATAAAAATAAAACTAAGTTTCTAAAAAATTCTGAAATCAATATATATTGTACTTCCACATATTTGAAAATTTTAGTGAAAGATTCATCTTCCTATCTCAAATACTTTCAGAGTAACCACATTTAATAAAAAAAAAAACTTCATTCTACTTTTTTTGTTTATAAATTTTACATCATGAATAGTTCATTAAAGAAACCTCTGAAAATATATAAAATAAATTTAATAAATGGAAAAAATACAATTTCATTACTATTTTCGTGAAACTGTATAGGCAAGACATAGTGAAAACGAAAGCAAAAACGAAAGTCTACTCGAAAGAAGACTTACCACTACCCCTGAAAGGGGGTTGTTTCATAATGAAATTATTATATACCTAAATTGAAAGATACTATGATTGGTGGAATATCACCAAGGCGAAAAGCAGGATTGGCTTAAAGTTTTAGTTTATTTACAATTTTTAGCTCTTTTTTGGTTTTGGCTTGTTCTTGTAATTTTGTCTGTAGAAGTTGTAGAACAGAATGAAGTTCATTACAAGGTTGAAGAACATGACAATAGCTCCCCATTTCGGTACACTGCAGTTCGGGACGAATGCCTGGAGCGTGTATGCTAAGAGGATGAAGAATTGCACCTGAAACAGATATGATAAATATAATTAGCAGGATGTATTTAAATTATCAAAATTTGTACATGCTTATAATCTCATAATAAAGTATATGTTGAATGCCGAAAATCATCGATTCCTTAGCGTAAATCTTGAAATATATTGTCGAAAGTATATCTCGCGCCAGTCCTATCCTGATTACTTAATCGATTCGTTTTTGTCGATTAATTTCTACAAAAATAATACATTTTATAATTTAAATGAAAAAATATAATAATATTGTACTCTTTTGCATTGAGTTGAATTCATTTTCTATTTATAAAAGGACCAACGCGATAAATCTCGAATGTAACGCTTTTATTTACACTCTGATTCGTCAATTTTGTAGGTAAAAATGTAGCCTACTCCACGTTATTTATTTAGAAATTCAATTGAAGTTAAAGTTTAATAAGTAGTACATTAGGCAACTAGGGGCGAAAGTTGACTTTTTCTAGCCAGGATAATGATTGAGCACGAGTGATCTTACATGAGTGCTCAAAATCATCATCCGAGTCTGAAAAAGTCAATTGCTCCCTTGTTACACATCGTAGTTTTTTAAATAAGTGCAGGAATAGGACCTTTTTTGCATGAAAAGGGAATGAGAGATCGGGTATATCGAGTCGTCATAAGAGGAGACTAGTATATTACGTAACTAGGGAGATAAAGAGTTGGTCAGTCCAGACCGTGTGTAGATTGCCACCCGAGCCGAAGGCGAGTAATTACTATTTCTCCCGCTACTACTGCAGAAAGCACCGAAATACTCGACATTCTATTCACTTTTCTATGTACTAAAAGGTCTTTTTTCATGCACATGTTGAAAAAAATATGTTCAATCACGTGCGTTCATCGTACGCACAAACATCCGCTAGTAAATTAAATTTTAATTAAAAACATAGTTATACTAGATAAAATTATATGAATAATTTTAGTTTCATAGCTAAATAATGTATAATAAATGTAATACTTACCATTTGCATTATAGTGATGTATGGTTTGAATGGATTGATTATTCGCTGAATCTTTGGCCCTTGGGTGCTCAATAGGTAGTATGAGTACATTACCACATGCACGCTTGAGTTAAGAACTAATGGGAAAGTGGCCATACCGCCAGGATAGAATTTCAATGATAAAATGCCTAAATATACTGTCGAAACGTGGTGGTACAAGTGAAGGAACGATATTTGTCGATATTTTTTCCTTAATACAAATACCACTGTTTCCGTTAGATCAATTATTTTCAGTAACGTCGTCCAATAGAAAGTATTGACAAGCTAAAAATAGAAATAAATGATATTTTAAAAAAATTTTTATATTTTTTTTTCTGCAAAATGGTTATTAGATAATTATTCAGAAAAATTTATTATTTAATGATAAAAAACTTTGTTTTTTTTTATTTTTGTTAGTAATGAATTTTTCGAAATTTTTCTATAACGGACCATACGTAAATGCTCTGTAGACTTATTTTTTATGCACTCGCATTGATATTTTTTTAACAATAAAAAGAATAATTTTTATTCCTACTATGAACATTTTAAAAAGTTTTATGCAGCAACCGTAATCAATACATTATGTCCTATGAGGCGGTCAACAAACAGATTTAGACTAATTATTTTATTTGGACAAAGTATGGGCAAAATATTGTCGATATACAGGTCATATATTGCCCTTGTCAATATACTGCCAATATATTGGCAATACTAATTTTAATTTTTACTGCAATCACGTGTTCTAGTTTCATTTTTTGAAAACAAAATTTTTGCTAAAAATTAATCCTACATTCTACACATCACTGTGTTCATTTGAGAATATAAAACGATAATGAGCTGCAAGTATTCTTTTAATGAATCAATTTTATATAGATTCTTATTTTCTTATTTTTTTTTTGGTAGCTTCAAATTATTTAAAAAATTTTTTTTAATCGGATTAGTAGAGATATAAAGAACTAATACAATAAAAAAAAAATAGTTTCGCAAAGTGACACCATTGACGGTCAGTGATACTATTTAAATGAACGTTCGAATAATTAACGTGCTTTTCATTGTATGCAAAGCAAAATTCAATAGTAAATTGAAGACAAGATTTAAGAAACTGTTGAATACTTGACCATAATATTGAACTTGGTTAACATTCTAAATTTGTTTATAGCATAGAAACTTTTTTTTTTCGAAATGTTTATAATCAATATTTAGTGATGTATTAAAACTATTTTATATATACTTTTTTAAATCACTTTTTTTATAAATTCAAATTTTTTATATATTTGATTAGATTTAACAAACTTATATCTCAAGTGCACGATAGTTGAAAGGGTCGTTAAACTTTAGAGGACGGGGAATTGGGGTTTGTGATCTCTTTAAGAAAATGCATAAAAAGGTGCATAAAATCTATAACATGGATTGAACATGTGTAAAGTATGGATCATGAGTTGAGCCACTATAGTGGCTTTCTCGTCCTCTCAAGGTTAAATAAATAAATAAATAAAAATTATACCTAATGTCTTAATTTGTTGAGACTTCATTTTTAAACGTAATACTAGTTTAGAAAAAGTAGAATGACTTTCTACTTTGAAAAGAATGGTTGTTTAACATCAAAAAGACTTTGCAATAATCATAAATGAAAATTCGAATCTGAACTATGAATATTTATGTTGACTGCTTATGCTTATGTTCGAAAATTTTTTCAAGAATTAAAAATTTTGAATAAATAAAAGTCTTAAATAACTTTTGTACCACTCTAACCTCTTAAAATCGCAATGATGATATGATTTTTCGCCATTCGTGGTATAAAATACGGTTCAAAATTAATAAGTAAGTAGATTATGTACCTCATGTGACTTTTCGCTCGAAAAACGTCACATGAGGTACATAATCGAGTTCCGTACCCGTGTCGAGAAGTACTATTCTTTATAATATGTTTCTAGATACCAACAAAAAATATAAATCATAAAAATTCCATATCATTAGTTCTATGGTAAAAGTTATGTTAAATCGTGATTATATTCAGAATCGTTTTAAGAAACTGAAATAATTAAAAAAAAAAGTTGAAACCAAAAATTTATTAATAAATCGCAAAAGACTTTAATGCAATCAAAATAAATTAGAATATTTTTTTATTAAATTCTTATAGTCCAGTTTTGAAATAACGTACCTTTTAAGCAGAATAAATTTTTTTGATCTCGCAAGAGGTTAATAAGAAGGTTATTTTTTGAGTTTCTTTTTCTTTATGAGATTTTGTCAGATATATTTATAAAATGTTATCATTTTTGAAACTTTTTGTGTGTAAGTGGTTATTTTATTTTCTTTAACAAAATTTCTGCATAAAACTATGAAAGTTTCCATTCTCTAAAATCAAGGGAAAGAAGAGAAAACTAATTTAAGAAAAAAGTAACAGAAAGGTTATTTACAGTTAGCCCGATTTTAGTTAGATTTCTGTTACATATCTAATTAAAATACTCACCTCCATGGGTCGACCGGTATCCGACCGATCAACGAACTCGCAGCCCAGTCCAAAGTCCCGGAAGAGGCCGTTCTTTATGCATGCGTAAACTATCCAGGCATTATAGAATATTTGGAATACGTTGTAAAATTTAATGAACGTCTTCAGGCCGTATGCCCTCCTGTTTTCCATATATTTTGGTCCGCATTGCAGCACAAAGTACAGATAGGCGCCAAACATTACAAATACCGTCCACTCATGTTTGACGAGGAACCAGTCCGTCGTTCGTGGATCTGTAATACAAGAAAATTAATTTTCCGTTCATCAAATGTGGTTATACCTCCTGTAATTTTCAGAACAAAATTGATCAAGGCCGTGAAAAGGTTTGATGGGGCCTAATTCTCGTCGATGATATCATACGTAACACATGACGACAGACAGACACTGTTTTATTCAATGTTTACTAGTTCAAAGACGTCATGTATGCCATTTGCGTAGTAAACTCTCACAAATTTCAAAAAATGAACACTGTCGTTAACAAAGTCGGCTTTTTGACACCAAACCTTTTCCGCACGTCGCAGTAATCTTTACCGTATTCGGTGGTCTGGTAGCTGTCGTAAATGTAGTTCACGATATCCATCTTGTTTAAATACTTGAATTGCAATTTGAAAGAAAATATAAAAATAAAAAAAAAATAAACTTAAATACGCGATATAACGCCCGAACTGTCCTTTGTACTTTGTGCCGCGCGACCGTGGGAAGCAGCCAAGGAGGCGAGAGTCTGGTGTTTAACGCTGCCGATCGCTTCGATGGTTAGGGACTGACTGGTCGTTCGGCTCTGACAAATTTTTGACCACTTCGCGGCCTCGCTTTATTCGCTAAAGCTGCATTCCACGAGGGAAACTGTCGTCATTAGCACCCGCGTACGTACACACACGTGCTCAGGGAGAAGCCGCTGAAGCTTAGATAGCGCGGCGAATCACATTAGCATGTGATTTTCGTGAAAAATGGAAAGAAGGAAAAAAGTGGGGAAAGAGAGAGAAAGAGAGAGAGAGAGAGAGCGAGAGACAGAGAGGGAATTGAAGCGTCGTAGGTATGAACTTGTGGTATATGCCTCGGAGCGCAATTTGCCTAAGTGCGTTGTCATCGACGTGTATTTACGTCACGGGACCTGCACACAGGCAGTGCCTCGCATACACGTAGAGGGGCGCAAAAGTCCAGAGATGATCATGAAATGTAGTTGGGAATTTGAGTTTCGCGATGATGTACCTTCGTATTGAGACTAGCTTCTTTTTATTGTTCATGGCGTAGTTGTTGCTCGTTATTTTTTTTCCTCGGTGATATTTTTAGTCTAGTTTTAACCGTCTGCAATTGCATTGACGATCGGTTCGACCGGACGGGCCAACATTGTTTTTCAAATTAAAGAATTTGCATTCGAGTGGAAGTGTTTATAAGATCCTTTATTTTATTTGTCATTTAGTTGGTGTACACTGTTCTATACCATTCTCGTTACTGAAGTGCAAGAAAATTATAAATTAAATAACTTTATTACTGTTTAATTTAAAAAAATTATAACTTCTGTTATTAATATTTCAAAAAAGCAATATGTGTCTTACTACAGGTAAGTTTAAGTGTATACTAAGGGACTTCTTTATATCAAGAAAGTAATTTCAAATCGTATTTATTAGAATTGTTTCTTCAATTTCTTGCTTGCAAACATATAAAATTAAAGTTTAAGATATACGGACAATTTCGTATCGAAATATCGTATAGAATTTCATGTAAAGTGATTTGCGGTACTACAATGGAAACCAAATCTTTGGTTCCAGTAACCAAACAATCGGATAATGTAACTATCTGGATTGGTTAAAAAAACATAGAACTAACAGGATAGTTAGTATAATCAACTTAAAAGTTATAGCAACGTATAAATGGTTGGCGGAACCAATATTTGTTGTTCGGTAATCTATCTTCTTGGTTGTGTGTTTAGTAATTAACCGTTGGTTAGAATAACCGATCCTTTTTTTCCGTGTTATAAACTATAATATAATATATTTGCGTAAAACCGAAGTACATTACAAATATCAATAATAATTGATATCCACTCAATCGCCACTTGCTTATTTCTTTAATAAATAAAAAACGGTAATAGCTAGAAATATGGTTGATTTGGGAAAAATAAGATGCGCTACAACATTATCGACAAAAGATTTATGATAATAATATCCTGATGCTAATCCTTATGAGGTAAAATCCGGGCGTAACGAGTTACAGCACACCGCGGTTCAATTATGACAGCTATCGAGCCTGTCTTAAATAGCATCTAAGATTGCAATGTTTATATCCAAACATTGCACTTTTTCTGATGCATTTGCTTCAAATAATGAAGTCGTATTATTAACATATCGATTTAACAATAAGAGAAATTTTCATTGAGAATTACTATAAGTGGACACCGAAATCACGTAATTTTTGAAAGTTTTCGTTTCAAATAATTAACCAATTTGACTGAAGTTTCGGGAAAAACTTAAAATTTATGTATGAAGCGCGTATATAAGTGTTGAAATTAAAAAAAAATTATTATCTTTTCATTTTCATAATTTATAGGTTATGTTACCCGCGTAGGTTTTTCAAGGTTTTCTCGACAGTTAATCGATTGTTTGAGTTGCTAAATTGAGAAATAGTTAAACATTAATATCCAAAAACCGCACAATTCTCCAAAATCTCGAAGGTAAGAATTTTTTAATTTATATGATGAAAACGCGTTATAGTGGATACAACGCCACCATGTAATAAACAAAATTATGCATTTTACTTAACGTTTATACTAAATTATATTAATTTTACGTGTAGATTTAGTGCTTTACAGTATAAAATAACTTTATAACAAAGTTTTATGTAAAATTTCCATTGTTTAATAACTTTAATCAATCGTTAAAAAATTATTTTGTTGCAGTCCAACGATGCAAACTTCAGACCCGTGAATTTCGAGACTTTACAAATTTTGTTATAGTTTTTAGGAAAAATTGCGTGTTTTTGAAGATACGTTGTTTTGCATTGTAATAACACAATGGTGAGGATGTGTATGTGGCCCAAGATAAAATATCAATTAAAAATTATAAAATCAATGTGCTTTATTAAATTTCACTGTTATTTTTTTTTTACAACGTTCCCTTCACTTCCCAGATCGATTTTTTTTTTAATTTCATATATTGTGAAGTATTTTATATTAACATTATTTTTTTACATTTCGCTGCGTCCTTTTAAACTAAGAAGAGAGGTTGAAACCTCCTAAATATCTATATATAAAGTAAGCTAAGTGTTTCTGTAGTAAAGGTCAAAATATTTTTACGTATGCGTTGAAGTTAGAACGATTATCGACCAGTTTATAAACTATCTGGCTCTACAGCGGTTTGGTAAGACGACTTTGGATATTCCCACGGGCTAGGCTCGGGCTAACGTAAACTTTTTTCTCAATTAAACTAATACACATCCGCGAGCATAATCTTTGTAAAAATGTGCACGTTGCACGTGATCTCGATCTGTACACCATTGTAGCTACGCTGCACCGATATCGCTATAGTAACGGCCATCAAAACATGAAATCATAACACCCAAACATGATGGCTTGGGAAATATGTAGTTTTCAGTATTTCAAATATTAATATAATTTTCCACCCAATAAAACAACCTCGTAAAAGTTTATACAATATCAGTTATTTTTATCATGACAACCACCCATGACTATGGATATATTTATAACATAAAAGGAGCTTGAGTAATTTAGCATGAAATTTTGTAATACTATTTTTAATGTGAAAATAAAATAAAAATCGACTAAATCGAAAAAGAAAAAGTTGCCAAGTAAGAGTGATACCCTATGGTAAATTAATAAAATGTGACGTTCCGAGTGATTTTAATTCTCTTTAGACTTCAAAATTTCCCGGACGCGTACAACCTCTGCTATACGCCGAGCGGCTTGCGTACGCAGATATA